>JAIWQS010000243.1:0-87399 GCA_029891385.1 Erythroxylum novogranatense
CGAGAGTTCAAGGTTCAGCTGCAGGAGTTGTTGGAGAAGGGCTTATCGCAACTGTTGTCTCACCATGGGGGAGCTCAGGTTTGTTTGTGAAGAAAAAGGATGGTACTTTGAGGTCGTGCGATCGATTATAGGCAAATTAATCGGGTGATGAAGAAATAAGTACCTTCCGCCAGATTGATGACTTATTTGATAAGTTGCGGGAGCCTCGGTATTCACTGCTAGATCTCGCGATCTGGTTACTATCGTTTGAAGATTGCAGAGGCGCATGTGCTCAAGAGTGCCTTCTGTGAGCGGGTATGGGCATTTCGAGTTTCTAGTGATGCCGTTGTCGACTAATGCCCCGGTAGTTTTATGGCCTTGATGAATAAGGTATTTCAGCCTCACTCGGATCAGGTTTGTTATTGTTTTATTGATGACATTTTGGTGTATTCAGGGATAGATGCGAAGCATAGTGAGCATTTGAGGATTGTGTTACGCATTTACGAGAGAGATAGCTACGCCAAATTCGCAAAGTGTGAATTTGGCTCGATCGTAATCTTTTTGGGGCATATAGGATCGGAGAGGTATTCTGTGTGGATCCAGTAAGGTTGAGGCAAAGGTTGAAGTGGAAGCTCCTAGGAATGTGCCGAGATTCGAGAGTTTCGGATTAGCGGGTTATTACCTGGAGGTTTGTCGAGGGTTCATTGATCTCAAATTTCTCGACAAAACTTCGAGGAAGAATGTGCCATTCGATGGACCGAGGAGTGTCAAGAGCTTTGAGAGCAGTCAAACATCGGTTGACTCTGACCGTGTTGGCTATTCCATCTGGGACCTGGAGGATTTGAGGTAACAATGATGCATCACATCGTGGATTGGGTGTGTTCGATGCGGCATGGTAGAGTTATTGCTTATGCCTCGAGATACTGAGGTCTCACGAGGTAAACTATCCCTTCATGATTCGAGTTAGCCGCGGCCATTTGTATGAAGATTTCGAGGCATTACCGTATGGTGAGACCTTCGATCTTTACCGACCATAAGAGTTTGAGATACCCATCGAGCCGAGAGAGTTGAATTTGAGACGGAGGAGGTGGCTTGAGTTGCTTGAAAGATTATGATCAGACTATCGAGTATCACCCGGGAAAGCTAATGTGGTGGCGCATGCTCGAAAGTAGGAAGTCACATACTAATGACAAGCTCGATTCAGGCTAGCGAGGTTGCCTAATTTGGTTCAAATAAGGGCTTTGAATGTGCAATTGAATCGAAGCGTGATGGAGTATTATTGGCTACATTGAGACCGAGACCGATGCTCTGGATGTGATCAGAGAGTTCGTGATAAGGATCCGTTATGGTGAGACCGAGAAAGTAAAACCGATTCGAAGTTACGTCCTAGTATATGTTGTCGATCTCATCATTACCAAGATGATAAAGAGGAAATTCAACGAATGAAGGAGAATTTATCGCTTCGCTTCCAAATGAACTAACTAGGAGAGCTTAAACATTTCTGACTAAAAGTGGATCGCATGTAAGAAGGTCTCTTCTCGTGTCAACAAAAGTATGCCTCGAATATATTGCAGAAAATTGGAATGTTTAATCGTAAGCCTCATATCAACACCAAGGAGGAAAATGCTAGATTATGTTCAAAGAAGGGAAATATCTTGAAGATGCGACTATGTATCGATAGTTAGTAAGTAGTTTAATCTACTTAACTTTGTCTCGATCAGATATTTCCTATGCAATAAGCATAGTTAGTAGATTTAGCGTAATCTAAAGAAGCCACATTTGGAAGCCTAAAGAATTCTTAAGTACATGAAAGGCACACTGATTATGGTATACTATACAAGAAAGGTGGTGAATGTAGAGTTATTAGCTATCAGGATGCTAATTATGTCAAGCATCATGACACACGCCGATCAACATAGATATGTATTTAATCTTGGTTTAGAGCGCTCGGTGTAGCAAAAGACAACCAATAGTTTCGTTGTCAACCATCAAGCATAATATAAAGCAACAAAGGGCAAAGAACTCAGAGAGTACTTGGCTTAAACAATTGCTGAAAGATCTCCATCAATTTATAGACTATGCAAAGGCTATTATATTGTGATAATCAATCAGCAATCCACTTAGCTAAAATTCGATGTTCCATGCAAGAACGAAGCATGTGGAAGTACATTATCACTATGTACGAGAAAAGGTACTTCAGGAAGAAATCAAATTGGAGAAAATTAATACAGAAGATGAAGTCGCAAATATATTTACCAAAGGGATCAATGGAATTAAATTCACATTATTTCGAATAAAACTTGGAATCACGACAAGGATGAAGCAGTAAGTCGGTGTTGAGGGGGAGTGTTAAACTACAACATTGATTACTTGGATTCTTCTCGTAACTTGAAAACCTGGTTGCAGGCTATTGCAAAGAAGCTAGCAAATCTTAGTGCCAAAGGAGTCACAACTGTTATTGGAGGTGGGGATTCTGTTGCTGCTGTGAAAAAGTAGGAGTTGTTGAGAAAATGAGTCACATTTCCACTGGTGGTGGTGCTAGCTTGGAATTGTTGGAGGGCAAAGAGCTTCCTGGTGTGCTTGCTCTTGATGAAGCCACACCAGTTGTTGTATAAGACTTATTGCCAATTCAATTTCTTTGGCAAATTATGCCTTCGTTCTTGTTATTCATAAACGAGAAATGAACCGTCAGATAAAGATGAGGTTGATATTGTAAATTTTCTTTGCTTTCCCAAGAGAACTACTTTTCTTATTATGTGTATAGGAGGCGCTTAAATTCTCCATCTCAATCCTAATTTTTTCCCCAAATGATGTCATTCAATGGTAAGAAAAATAGATGACAAAAAGCCACGAGAGGTTTCGATAAGATATGCTCTTTTATTGAAATTACTATTTCTACTTACAATTTTCGCGATAGCATAGAACATTTGAATTTATTAAGGGGGTGTTTGTTTTTATTTTTGGTTTTGGTTTTTTGTTTTTAAATTCAGTAAAAAAATCTGCTTGTTTGAGTTTTTAGTTTCTGTTTTTAGTTTTGGTTTCTTCCGGTTTTTAAAATTATGAAAACCATAAAAGTAGCTTTTATTTTCTATTTTTGTTTTTATAATCTGATTTACTATTATTTAAATATATTATTTAATTATTAATAAAATTATGAATAATTTAATTCAAGATTATATATTTAATAAATTAAAATTAATTATCAATAAAATTGTGACTTATTTTATTTTATAATTAAATTATATGTAATTAAAATTTAATAATTATTAATGAATATAATTAAATTTAAAATATTCAAATATTCAAATAAATTTTGATTTAATAATTGAAATATATTTCAAGTAAATATTAATTTATAAATAAAATATTAATTTATAAATTATTTATTTTATTAAAATAACATAATTTATTAATAATTATTTAATAAATATTATGTAAGAGATTAAATAAATTTATTTATTTAAAATAATTTATCTTTAAATTTTATCTAATATGTAATTATTATCGGTGATAAAATACAACTAAATTAATATTAATAACTAAACAAGTTTTTATTTTTATTTAAAAAAAGCAAAAGCAAAAACTAAAAACTACAATAAAAAATAAAATTAAAACTATATGACACCTAAACTAAAAAGAGTTAACCTGGGTAAGGTTTTTTTCAATTACTATTGTACTTTTATTCTTCGGTCAAATTTCAGGTGGGCACATTTCTTGTAAGAGCCGAAGGTTTAACTATATGTCGTCGTTTAGTCGATTTTTTAGAAGCTTCTGTATTTAGCATCTAAAAGCCCTGTCGCCTAGACCTGGCAAAACGGGCGGGTCACTTGTTTACCCGCCCGTATCCGCCCTAATAGTCCGTGTATGGGTTGGTATATTTTTTTACCCGTTTTATTTTTTATCAGATCCACCCACCCGCTGATTTAACGGGTGGTCGGTCCAACTCATGGATACCCATAAAAAAATTATTTAAATATATATATATATATATCATATAATTCATATGAGATTAAAGGTAAAATGTGAACTCAATAAATCTTTAAAATGTTGGCATAAGATATTTATCATTTATATTTGTTAATTGTAGATAATGAAGTGGATGAAGATCGCCTTCTTGTGCCATTAATTAATTTGGAGAATGTGGAATCATTGAATCCACCAACACCATTGATTCATGAATGTTACTTGAGGTATTTTTACATATATTTTATATCATTGGAATATTTTTGGTTTTTCTTTAGGGATTTTATATGTTGTTGTTTATAGTGATATTTTATTGATTATTTTATTTGGAGGAATAATATGAATTTTATTTTAATTGCATTCGTGGATTGGATTTTAATTGCTTTCGTGGAAGAAGTGTATGAGAAGATCAAGAACAAACTTTAATCTAACGAAATCAATTACTAATGGTTTTTGTGTTGGCATTAATAAATTAAATTTGATGTTTGTATGTGTTGTTATAACATATTGTTATTGTGTGATGTGTGTTGGATTCATGGATTAGGATGGTTTTAATTTACATATATTTTGTAATTTTAGCTTAATTTATACTATTTAGATAAATTTAGCTTGATTTATATTTGTTTCATTTGTATTAATTAACTTAATTAAATTTGGGTCGCTAAATAGATCAATTCGGTGACATTTTAAACATGCAAAATACGCCCATTTAATGAAAATTTAAATTTGTTGAATAAGTTTATTAATTGAAATTTAAAAAATGAAAAATAAAAAATATATTGCGGGTAACCCACAAGTCTACTGGGCAGGGTATGGATTTTCAAAATTATTACCCATTTCTATAAATTTATCCATGAACCCGTACCCATAAGATCCATAAGACCCATATCCATATTCGCACCACCCTACCGCTTGTCGGTCTCTTGTCACCGACGATAGTCGATTTTAGAAGCTTCAAAATTAAATCGACCATACGTCACCTAAACTAAAAAGAGTTCCAAAAACCCTCTCACGCAGCAGGCGACGTCACAAGGTCCGGATAAGTTTCACTCTTTCGTCAATAGCAGGAGGCAAGTGTATTATCTATTCTGATGTGATCCAACTTCTCAACTCTCTGGATTTATCCCTGAAGGCTCTTCAATTTATCTCTTCCCAAATCCGTAAGACAACGCAACTTTGAATATTCATTCCTCTGGTATGTTCTGCTTGGCGTGGTATGCTGGGTTGTGCGTGAGGACTGACTGACTGAGGAAGAGCGGTACAGGTACCAAAGAGCATGGTCTCTTACTATTTTCCGGCCGGTAAAGAAAAGTTGGAAAATTTTCTTAAAAAAAATTTGGGCTAGATGGTGGGCGTAATGGTCCAATAAGTCTAATCGACTAAGCAAAATCCTAAAAATTTTCCATCTTCCCGTACGTTCCTCGCTACTTAACGGCAATAATCTTCTTCAGGTACCTAGGGGCATGCTGCGTTAGATAATCATCGCTTGACCTTCTTGCTCGAAGTCTAAACAAAGAAAAGAAACTTCCCACCTATATATAGTATGTGCTTTTCAGTATACTCTTGTTCTTCTTTCCCTTCCTATTTCATTTTCAATGAATAGAGCAAGTCACTTTGGTTTGGATTTGAGGAATGAAACGGTCCGGTCGATTAAAACTATAAACTTGCGATATGGAAATCAAGTCCGTGTCACCGATCACCGCCAATTTGATATTCTTCTTTTGATCTTTTGGGCACTTTTATTAAAAGCTAGTTTTTTTTCATTTTACTTCCTCTCCTTACCCATCTGCTTTACATGTTATTTTCTCAAACCCATTTTCAAAACTTAAAACTTCTTTTCGGGTGTTGTCTAATGGGGTGATAGTTCTTGAGAGAGGAGGGATAGAGAGAAGTCATTGCAGCCGCTCGAGGGTAAGGGTGATTTTTTTCTCTGAATAGTCCTCTTATTTTCAAAGTTTACTAGATCTTGGCGGGTTGGTACTTTCTTAACTCGCCAAGATCTTTGGACCTGTAATATAAACAAGGCTTTGTACCATGTTCGCTAGTATGGTACAAATTATATCCTTGCATCGGAGATGCTAAATTCTAGGCAACTTTTTGTTTGTATTTAAGTTGGTTATTTGTTTGGACAGGGCTTTATACACATTCAATTATCTGCTCATTATATGATTTATGCATGCTTGCTTATTTTTGTTTGTTAATGTGCATCCTTCTTAACATGTGTCTATTTGAAATGGCTGGAGCTCAAGAAATAACGGCTACGAGTGAATTCTTACGAGTAATCTTTTCCGCTTCATTTCCACTGCTTCGCCAAACTAATAATTGTTAAGTGGTTGATAGTCTTCTTTTGCATGTTTTCACCGCAATCTAATTTTGCTAGAATTATCCTCAGATAATATCTTGTTTCTTTGTTTGTGTGATTCAAATTCATTTCCTTAATTAATTTTCCATTTTCATTCAGTAGGTACTCATAGACAAACACTATTGATACGTAGATGCTTGCCTATTAACCAAGAAACCAATTATTATGGAGAAAACTTAGAACCACACCTTCGGGGGGATAGCAAACCAAAACGGAGTTTCAATCGATGTTATCACGAAGGTCAGGCTGTTATTGCTGGAGGTGTGAGCAGCTCTGCTGATGAGCAATCTAGCTTGGTTGAAAAACCGTCGATGAAATTCTCCATTTTACCGTGTCCCTTTAATGCAAGATAGTGCGACTCTTGAATTGCTTAAACCGCTCAAATTAAAATCTCAAATGACATTGTTGGTTTGCAAACCGAGCAATGCTTTAATGTTGGGCTTGGTTCGTAGATTTCAAGTGAAAATCTTGGGGTTCTTAGATGGCTTCTACAAGAAACTTTTGACCTCGAGAACTTGGGAACTTGTAGCTTTAAAAGAAAAGGAGAGAAGGATTGAACGTCGTGATAATTGAGGTTGGGCCTAGGTTGTCTTTCACGACGACTTGGTTTGCAAATGTCAGTATCAATTTGTCATGCTTGTGGATTGATAGAGGTGACTAGAATGGAAAGATCTAGAAGGTACTTATTATTTAGCAAACGTGTTTGCAGGATTATCAAATAAAGGAGTTTGCAGCTATGGTTCATAATCGAATGATGTAATGTGCTTATACTCGAAGTTGACATCCTTTCGAGACTAATGTGATTCCAGAGGAAGTTCAATATATACCGCCATGGAAAGGGGAGGAAGGCTTGGAGGAAATTAATCAGAAATGGGATTGGCATTTGACGAGCAAGATCCGCAGACTACACTAGGCTATTTAGGGATGATATCAAAAGAAATCCATCAACTGTGGAACTTTTGACATTGCATGCGATCTAACAAAGGAGCATAGCGAGCATCGGTTTTTACAGAAAGATTGTCATAGATGGACAACCGATGGATAGGACTCTTATGCAAATCGTTAAGAGTACTCTGCAAACAAATCCAAACAATTTCGTTATTGGTTTTAAGGACAACTCCAAAGGCAATCAAGGGCTTTCTTCAGAACAATTGGTCCTCTTTAGCCGGGTTCACCATGTCCGTTAATGCAACCGCCATGATCCGATATTTTATTTACAAATGAGACCCACAATTTTCCTTCAGGTAAGGGCACCTACCCTACAAGCGTAGACAAAGTGCTAGGGTCGAATCGTGGATACACATGCAACTAGTCGGGGTCATTTGTTGTTGCACCACACGTGGTTAGTGTGTTGGTAATCTGAACACAGAGGGGCCTATGCTCCATGGGAGGATCATTCTTCCCATATCCATCAAATTTGACATCACCTTTGCAGATTTTAATTGATGCTAGCAATGGTGCATCGACTATGGAAACAAGTTTGGTGAGCCTCGATTCTGTGGATATACTCGAACTTTTGAATGAGACTTCCAAGGAGAGAGACGGAATGGTTAAAGCCAATTATGTTTAGTGGGGCATTGGCCGATTGAACACACTCACATAACAAAAGGAGAGCCTGAAATTGGAATGTTGGTGTAAAGATTGGTGGTCCCGCATATCGAATTCGAATGGGAGGCGGGCGTCAAGTATGGTTAGTGGCCGAGTGATGTAGAGCTTGATTTTAATGCAAGCAAACATGGGGATGCTGGGATGGCACAAAACTCGATCGTGTTGTCCGTGGCTCGCATTGAGATGGGTGAAAATAATCCTATTATTAGCATCCATGATCGTAGGAGCTGGTGGGAATTGTAATGTTGTCAAGGAAATTATATATCCCAAGGGTGCCGAGATTGACATTAGGCGATTGTGGTTGGTGATCATACTTTGTTTGTATTGAGATTTGGGGTGCCGAGTACTAGGAGCAAGATGCGATCTTGATTAAGCCCGAAAGTCGTGGGCCTTTCTGCCTATTTGTGAGAGGGAAAGGTTGTCAATGGCCATCATCGGGGCAATTAATGGTGAGGGGCTTAATTATATTGATTGATAGCTTGGCTATTGAGAAATGTCGCTCGTGGACCGCCTCCTCCTCCGCCGCCGTCAATCTTGAACTTGAGAAAGTCCTCGGGGACATGCCAAAGAAGACATTTGAGTTCAAAAGGTTCACAACGCACGGAGCCGCTGACATTGCTCTTGGAATCACAAAGATTGATGCTTTGAAGAGGGTATTAAGACTTCCATCTGTGTGTTCTAAATGGTTTTAACAACTAAAGTTGATAGGTGTGTGATGTCTTGTAGCATAACAACAAACAGCTTGGTCCTTGCGATTAACTCGCCGGTGATGTTGCCATAACTCAAACTTAATCGACTTGACTTGGGGGTAATGTGTGCCATCGGATAGCGACCAATCAAAGGCTTGGTAGATCCAAAAGCAATGGCCGATTGGCTATTGGAGAAGCACTCACTAATCTTGTTTGGGCAAAGGTCACTTCTCTTTTGATGTTAAAGCAAGTGGGAACCGGATGTATGTCGCTAAGCTTGATGGGAAGGGTAGATATGTATGATGTTGCATGCTTCTTTCGTAAGCTATGATTGAACTTGAATTGCAATTGATGGTGGCAAGGATGCTTTCCATGGCAGCCCATGCTGTTGGTGAGGTTGTTAAGGCCCAGGAACTCGTTATAAGTGTATATGTGACTTGTCCGACATAACAAAATAGTGACCGCAGATTTGAAGTCGGGGATGATGGCATTTTGTTGCGATTGATTTGGGAAGGGGAAACATCGGTTAGGTGGATCTCGCACTTGCTCGTGGTTTCATCAAGTTGGAGATGACCGCCTGATCTCGAGGATGTTCAAGACTTAAGAGTGTTTTTGAGGGTGTCCAGATCTTATTGTCGATGAAATGATCTCATCTCGCCATGACATTAGTGATGGTGGTTTATTGGTGTGTGCCTTGGAAATGACATTTGCCGGTAATTGTGGCATCACTTGAACTTGAAATCACGAGGTAAAAGCCTCTTCCGCACACTATTTGCGTAAGAGCTTGGTCTTATTATCGAGGCCAACGAAAGAACTTGGATGTTATAACAAAAAGCTTAGCAATTGTGGGGTTTCAATCGAGATAATTGGGGAACCTATCACACCCTCAATAGAACTAAAAGTTGATGGCATTGCTTACTGAATGAGGAAACTTCTATCCTCGTGGACATGTGGAGGAAACAAGCTTTCACCGAAAAGTTCCAACGGTTGGCTTCTTGTGTGGATCTTGAGAAAGAAGGATTGAAGTGTAGGCATGAACCTTTGTGGAAGTTGTCGCTCACTCGCCCTTCATCGATGAAAATATATGATTGCACTTTCAAAACCAAAAGTAGCCGTGATTCGAGAGGAGGGTAGCAATGGGGACAGAGAGATGTTTGCGAAAGATCAGACGTCATTGGTTTTGAACCATGGATGTGACTATGTTAGACCTTTTAAACGGGGCCATTTGTCTTGGTGAATTTCGTGGAATTGTGTTTGTAGGAGGTTTTAGCTATGCTGATGTTCTTGATTATACAAAAGGTTGGTCTGCTTCCATCAGCCACTTTTGATTCAATTTCAGAATTTTACAAATGCCTGCACACTTTTAGTCTTGGTGTGTGCAATGGTCGTCAACTCATGGCTCTTTGGGGTGGGTTCTAGGCCCCAAGTTGGAGGTGTTCTTGGCGCTGGGAGACCCATCGTAACCAAAATTCAGTCCACAATGAATCTGGTTGATTTGAGTGCCACTTTACTAGCGTGAAAATAGAGAGTTCACCAGCTATAATGCTCAAAGGAATGGAAGGTAGTACATTGGGTGTATGGGCTGCCCATGGAGAAGGACGAGTTTATTTCCTTGACGATGGCGATCGATCGTGTGGTTTATTCAAACTTGGCACCTGCCGATATTGTGATGATGAAGGAATCCAATGTGCTTACCTTTCAATGTCAATGGCTCTCCATTAGAGTAGCAGAATTTGCTCTCCGATGGGAGGCATTCATGATGATGCCTCATCTAGAGCGCTGCTTCTTGATGTGGCGCTTCCATGGTATCCCAAGCATTGAATGTTGACAAGAAAGGCCCCACCCTGGTGAAGATGTTCTAGAATGCCGTAGAATGGTGCTTCTGAGAAAGTTTTAGGTAATCTCTTCTTCATCCTTGTCACAGATTGTTGTCTTATTACTACTGACAATTGTTCAATATTCCTACTTAAAGATGCCATTTGGAATGGAGGAAAAAAAAGCTCTATCCAATCTAAGCCTTTGAGGAGATGACTTTGCTTTTTGTTTATGAGTGGAAGTTTGTTCTAGGTTTCAAATTTTATCTTGTACATTGAAAAGATGTCCGAGAAACAAGTGGTCTCGACAATTTTTTAATCTGCTGCTCTTCTTTACGCTTGTTTCCTTTGATTTTTTGTATGATACCTAGATGAGCAATAGGTAAAATAAAAATAAAATCAAATTTGATAATAATCAAGGTTTTAAAACTTTTAAATGTTGGCATCAACATGTTACCCGTTCCAAGAAAACAGAGGCACACAAGACTTTTAAGACACGTGGATTTGACCTTGAAAAGGTAAATGCATGCTTCCATACTTTGTGAAAAGCTCATATTATTACTTCAGATTATTTATTATTTGCATTAAATCAGCTCAAGTGTGAGACTAATTTGGAGGACATATGCAAAGCATTCAAGGACTACTAGATATCTCCAATGGTAATGCTCTTCAGCTCATCTCTATTGGAAACCATCACTAGTACCAACATTCTTTCTTTTCTATTGATGCAAGTGAGAAATTAGGATGGAATAATTAAGTCTAGTTACAAGTATCCAAAGGTTTTAACTATATTAATGCTTGTTTTTATTAACCGGATCATATCCGTAAGTTGTTGCGTAAGATTGGTAAGATGCTTTATGAATCCTCAATGTTCTATGTAAAGGGTCATTGATTCAATTGTTCAAGTTGTTTGTTTTGAGGACTATATGTTGGGAAATAGTCACTGAATATTTCTAAGATATTATTGACCCTAAAAGTCAATAAATCGATCGATAACATGTATCATATCTAATATTGTGTACAAATATTAGGAGATTATGTATAGTTATTAGAAGATTATGTATGATACTTGTTTCCTAAATTAGCTAGCTCTATTTCTATATATACATGTAACTATGTATCGATGAAATAAGAAAAGAAATACAACTGCTCAAGATTTCGCATGGTTTCAGTAGATATACCAATGCTCTAAACCCTAGCCACCACCCATCACATCGATATTAGCACTCAACCCTAGCTGCCACCATCGTTTCTAATCCTACAAACCTATGTCAACCATGCCTGATGGTGAATCTTCTAACCCAACTCATCCAACACCTCCTACTCATAATACTACCTCAGATTCTCATTCCATTTAGATCACTACTGTACGGCTGAATGGAGAGAATTTTCTTCATTGGTCCCAATCAGTTAGAATGTACATCCGCGGTAAAGGAAAGATTGGGTATTTTATAGGTGAAAAAAGGGAACCTACGGCTGATGATCCTACACATGGAATATGGGATGCTGAAAATTCTATGGTGATGACATGGCTGGTAAACTCTATGGAGGAGGATATTAGCTCCAATTATATGTGTTACCACACAGCTAAGGAGCTATGGGACAATGTGAATTAGATGTATTCCGATTTGGGAAACCAGTCCCAAGTGTATGAATTAACCCTCAAGTTAGGTGAGATTCATCAAGGTGAGGATAGTGTTACTAAGTACTTTAATTCTCTGAAACGTTTGTGGCAAGACTTAGATTTGTTTAATGACTATGAATGGAAATCTCCTGATGACTGTACTATTTTCGAAAAACAGTAGAGGATAACATAATTTTTAAGTTCTTAATTGGACTTAATGTTGAGTTTGATGAGGTTAGAGGCAGGATTACTGGGAGACAGCCACTCCCAACTATTGGAGAGGTATTTGCAGAAGTCCGACGTGAAGAGAGTAGAAGGTTTGTAAAAAGAAATCCTACAGCCACTATTGAGAACACAACATTAGTTGCTGGAAACACTACTGGTCATATTAAGAAGGTTGAGGAAAAGTCACGGGTATGGTGTGACTATTGCAATAAAGCACGACATACCCGTGAAACATGCTGGAAACTCCATGGAAAACCCGCAAATTGGAAGGATCACAGAAAGGAAATTTAATAAGTTCAAGGAAAATTCTACAAATCACTATGAATCACGGAAAATCCCATCAAGACACGAGGTAGATGCTGGATGATCTCTCAAGAGCAGATTAATTACATTCAAGCTTCTAAAATCCAAATCAATCCTCAAGTGCTCCTAATGCTTCATGGCTAAACCGGTAGTGTTTTAAATGCCTTATCATGTTCCTTTCTATACAATTTCACCTTGGATCATTGATTTAGAGCATCCACCATATGACCAGCTTCTTCTAATTTATTTCAAACTTATGACCCTTGTTCTGGTCATGAATAGATCCGTATAGCAGATGGATCATTTTCTGCTATCGCTAGTAAAGGTTCAGTAACTCTTTCCTCAAATATATGCCTTAAATCTGTCCTACATGTTCCAAAACTAACATGCAATTTGTTATCCGTGAGCAAACTAGCCTGTGACTCTAATTGTTCCATTACATTCTTCAACTCATATTGTGTATTTCAGGAACTAACTTCGAGGAAGATGATTGGCAGTGCTAAGTTGATAGATGGACTCTACTACTTTGTTGATGACAACTTGAAGAATAAAGGAGCTCATGGCTTAAGTAGTATTTGTTCTACCCCTACTAAAGAGCAGATTTTACTCTGGCATAATAGATTAGGACATCCTAATTTTTCCTATCTTAAAAAACTATTACCTCATTTGTTTAAATTTGTGGATTGTTCAAAACTTTACAGTGAGCAGTGCATTTTATCCAAAAGTCATAAGATTTCTTATCCCACTAAACCATATCAACCCTCCAAACCCTTTTATTTAATCCATAGTGACGTTTGGGGTCCATCCCGTGTTAAAACTCTCACCGGAAAAAAATGGTTTGTAACTTTTATTGATGATCATACTCGATTATGTTGGGTCTATTTGATATGTGAAAAATCTGAAGTTACTCGAATCTTTCAAAATTTCTATCCCATGGTTGAAACTCAATTTCACACATGCATTGGTATACTTCACTCGGACAATGGTACCGAGTATTTTAATGAAACCCTTCGAAAATTTCTTAAGTCTAAAGGCATAGTCCACCAATCTACATGTGTTAACACTCCTCAACAAAATGGTATTGCCGAGAGAAAAAATAAACATTTGCTAGAAGTCTCTCGATCTATTATGTTTACAATGAATGTGCCAAAATATCTTTGGGTTGAGGCTGTTTTGACTGCATCATACTTAATTAATCGAATGCCTAGCCGTATTTTGAATTATGCTACACCCTTAGATATGTTTAAACAATGTTTTCCTGAAAATAGACTTTACTCTACTCTTCCTATTCGGGTATTTGGGTGTCTCGCTTATATCCACAATTCTAATAAGGAAACTCCAAACTAGATCCAAGAGTGAAAAAGTCGCTTTTATTGGGTATGCTCCTAGTCAACGGGTTATAAGTGCTACAACTTTAACTTGAAAAATTGTTAGTTTTCATGGATGTCACTTTCCTAGAACATATAAAAATTTTCCTTCAGGGGGAGAATTCTATGGAAGTAGAAAATTTTTGGGTCACTACTCCTAAACCCCTACCCACTGTCATTATTGATCATAATATAATTCCTTATAATGAGGCCAAAGATACTATTTCTAATATGCCCATGCCTGGAAATCTCGGTTCGATCATAGGGGGAGAAATACTACCATTTGTTCCTAAGGAACAAAATAATGAGCTTCGTGTTTATACTAAGAAAAGACTCAATTGAGAAGTAGAGAACAACCTACAATGCATGGCCTTTCGAATCCCTCGGAGACTGAACCTAGGAACAATTCAATTCCAGGTAATCCTTCTGCTCCTTTACCTCTTATTGTACCAAGTAATGATCAATCTTTACCTACTGACCCTCAACATACCAATGATTTTTCATCGAACTTTCTCGCGATAATTCCTAATAGCATTTAGAAAAGGGAAACGGGCTTGCACCAATCATCCTATATCAAAGTACCTATCTTATGGGAAACTATCACACACTCATAAATCATTTATTTCTAAAATCACTAACATGTTTGTGCGAAGAAACATTCAGGAAGCACTTCAAGATCCAGATTGGAAATCAGCTGTCATGGAGGAAGTAAATGCACTTGAGAAGAATAAAACTTGGGAATTAGTGAATGTTCCTAGAGATAAAAAGCTGGTAGGCTGCAAATGGCTATTTACTGTTAAGTAGAAGGCTGATGGTAGTGTAGAAAGACTAAAGGCAAGGTTAGTTGCTAAGGGGTTCACTCAAACATATGGTATTGACTACCAAGAGACATTTGTTCCTGTTGCTAAGGTAAATACAATTGGCAACGCTTTCCTTGGTCTGTGAATTTTGAGTGGACTTTACATCAACTAGATGTAAAAATGCATTTCTTAATGGAGACCTAGAAGAAGACGATTTATGAGCCTACCTCCGTGGATTTGAGGATACCTATGGGAGAAATAAGGTGTGCAAACTAAAGAAATCATTATATGGCCTAAAACAGCCCTCAGAGCATGGTTTGATAGATTTGGAAGGTTTGTGAAGGGTTATGGCTATTGTCAAAGTCAAGTTGATCATACAATGTTTTACAAACGGTCCAAAACAGTATGCTAGCTCTTCTCATTGTTTATGTAGATGACATTATCATAACAGAGATGATGTACCGAAATAGTAGAGTTGAAGAAGAAATTAGCCAAAGAATTTGAGATTAAAGATCTCGGACCTCTTAAATACTTCCTTGGAATGGAGTTTGCTAGATCTAAGGATGGAATATTTGTAAACCAAAGGAAATACATTTCGACCTATTGAATGAGACTGGGTTACTAGGATGCAAGGCGGCTGAAACTCTGAAACCGGTGTGAATTTCAGCACCAAGACAACCTGAAAATGTTATTAATAAGGAGAGATACCAGCAACTAGTTGGGAGATTAATATACCTATCCCATACCGCACCAAATATAGCTTTTCTTTGTGAGCTTCAGAAGTCAATTTATGCATTCTCCGTGCCAAGAACATTTGGATGTCAGTATATAGGATCGTAAGATATCTAAAAGGAACTCCGGACAAGGTATAATGTTTGAAAGTAGAACAAACTCAAGTTGAAGTTTATCTCGATGTTGATTAAGGTGAAGTGCAATTGATAGAAGATCAATTTCAGGCTATTGCACATTTGTTGGTGGTAATTTGTTACTTGGAGGAGTAAAAACAAAGTGTGGTTGCTAGAAGCAAAGGTCAAGGTGAGTTTCGCTCAATGGCACATGGAATTTGAGAAGTTTTGTGGATTAAGAGTACTTAGTGAACTCTGATTCCTATTTCAGCTCCTATAAAAGTATATTGTGACAACAAAGTTTACAATTTCAATTGCTCACAACCCTGCTCGCATGATAGAACAAAACATGTTGAGGTTGACAAGCACTTTATCAAGGAGAAGATCAAGAAGGATCAATTTGTGTTCCCTACATTCCAACATCACAACAGTGGTGATATTCTCACAAAGGGATTACACAAAAGACAGTTCAATGATCTAGTTACCAAGCTGGGCATGGAAGACACATACAAGTCAGCTTGAGGGGGAGTGTTGGGAAATAGTCAGATGAATATTTCCTAAGATATTATTGAGTCCTAAAAGTCAATAAATCAGATCAGATAACATGTATCAGATCTGATATTGTGTACAAATATTAGGAGATTATGTATAGTTATTAGAAGATTATGTACAGATACTTGTTTCCTAAATTAGCTAGCTCTATTTCTATATATACATGTAACTATGTCCTGATGAAATAAGAAAAGAAACACAGCTGTTTAGTATTTCCGCACTATATCTAATTGGGTGATTGATTAATGTATAGCTCCATATTGTCTATCTAATTCTACTATGATCCTAATTTTTCCTAAAAATTAGAAGATGATGTAAGTTGTGAGGGAAAAAGTATTCAGATGATATAATTGCTCATGGTGTGTGAGAGGGGTTCAGATTCTCTATGTTAGTTAATCTGTTCTACCACAATTTGACGACGTTATAATAAAACTCACATGGTGTTGGCTTTGCTCTCGCCTATGTCATGTCGATGCATTTTCTTTCCTTTGCTTTTGTTTCCCCTTTTTACTTCCGCTTCTCAACTCTTAGTTTTCTTCGACCTTGTGCCAGATCTTCTCAAGTCTTTCTATCCCCCTTTTGGGGTAATTCATGGAAAGTCTCTGTCCTAGACCAGTATTGGTGTTTTGGGTTTCTTAAAGGCGAGGTATGCTCTTTTGGGCAAAGCTTGGTAATTTTGTTCTCCATCAACAATCAACTGATACTGAGGATCTGAGCCCACTTTCTTTCCTTGCCTCTCCCACTCTCTCACATTTGTTTCTTCCACTTTGCTGCGCACAACACCAACCAACTGCCAAGCTTGTCAAAACTCTTAATTTCTCACTGTTACCTTAATAAACACAGTAGCTGTTTGACATCCAAGGCCAAATGTTTGTATATGTTCGTTTATGTGACTGCTTCAGTCTCTCCTTTACTTGAAGCTTATTAAAGTAAAGGAACTTGGTCTGTTTCTGCTCATGTTTAAGTGTTTGTTCTTTTTCTTATTTGTAATTGTTGGGTTAAAATGGAGGGCTGCCATTTCTTTCCCATTTTCTTTCCTGTTCTTTCTGTGCAAAGGGCCAACTCTTCTGTGGCTTGCTTTTGTATGTCTCTATATCAAGTGCACATGTAACTTTTCACGCGTAACACAATTCTTTGCACTGAAACTTTGTAAATTTTGCTTGCGCATACTCTTTCTTGGTTGCTGGGTCAGCATGCTGTGTCAAGGACCAATTCTGAGTTATGCTTGGAACTTTGTGCTATCAATTTTGTTGTTTCCCTTTCTTTTTGACACAAAATGAGACTTTCAGGTTATCTGTTGATAGATTCAAACTGGGTTGAATCAAGACTTCTTTCTTTTCGTCCCTTTGACTCTTGAGAATGAACTGGTGAAATTGGAACTCTATTGGTGCATGAGTAAGGGAAATAGCTTGAAGCTCCATGCTAAATTTGCATGCATAACATTAGTTTAAAAAATTGCATTGCTTCTTCTTTGCTTCTTTCGATCTTTTATCATACGTATATTCACACATCACCAATACAGTCAATCACATTCCTATGCATTTTATCAGTTGTTTGCTTGGTTAGATGGATATTTCCCATATTAAAAGTTGATTCTTTGTTGACTTGCTTGGTTAGATGTATAATATACTTGATAGCCAAAGTTTATATCGTGTTTGGCATCCAGGTTCAGTGGCCATTGTCTATTGTTATCTCAAGGAAAGCATTAGCGAAGTACCAATTGATTTTTAGCTCTCTTCCATTGTAAACATGTTGACTGCCATCTTTGTGGTGTTTGGCAAGTTCATCAGGTATGGACAGGATTTGGTATGTGTTTTCCTAGTTATTTTGACCGCTTTTTATCTGACAACAACATACTTTTTCAGGGAGTTCATGCATTTAACATGCATGGAACAACCATTTCTAGCTCTGCCGTAGTACGCTAAAGTTCATTAACAGCCTCCTACACTATTTGACACTTGAGGCAGGTTCTATCTTATTGTCCTCATTATTAGTTTCCTTTCCTCTTTCTCCATTAGTTTGCCATTATACACTTTTTCCAACTCCCATCCCAAAGTTTTGATGTCAGATTCAGGGAACTTTTGGTGTGAGTAAGATACTCAAAATCTTCGGAATTTTGGTTGGGTACCCAAACTGATTGTATATTATATTATTTGGCCACATGTTGCCTGCTTGCCAATTGGGAAAATCTAAAAGTTTCTATGAAATTGAAAAATAAAATATATTTTTTTGCACCTCCATTAGGCCCAATTAGGTGTTTCATCTTTCCTTTTCCTACAGGGTTCTAGTCAAGCTTTTTTTTCCCTTCAATTTTATGTTCAAGTTTTGATGTTAAACTCATATTAGTTTGATTCTAAATATTCATGTTTGGAACTAGTCTTTTTAGATGATTTAGTGATTAGATTTTCCTGTGTCTGTTGAAAACATTACGTACTAAGAAGCACGGACACGGACACGGACACGACACGCGACAAGAACACGGGGACACACCAACTTCTAAAATTTGGTGGACACGGACACGGACACGACATATCTATATTATAAAATTTAGAATTGTTAACATTCCACCCTCTCCTCAGCCCATTCCGCTTAAGCCCATAAAAGTGTATACCCGTAGAAACAAGTAGGGACGGGGGAGTGAGAATATTGATGCCATGTAGGCAAGGTTGTTAGGAGGGAGTGAGGTAGTTACAGTGAGAGAATGTAGAGGGGGAATATTAGCAGGGAAATGAGTGGGGAATGATTATCTATCGTTATTGTTAGGAATTTGGCCTGGATTTTCCAGGAGGGGGAGCAAGTCTCCAGCATTTTCTGTTTTCCTATACTGATATACCATCAATACACACAACCTCTATAGAGGTTTCCTAACATTGGTGCTCTCTTTGAGAGTTGAGTATCGGGTAGAGGTTGTATGCCAACTAGAATGGAGAATAGAGTATCGGCAGTAGAGGGACTGATTAAGTCGCATGACTCCACCTTGAAGGATCTTCACTCGCAGCTCAGTTCTCTGATGGCCAGCGTGGAGACGTTGGCCAAATCGCAACACCTACTCTAGTCGGAAATGATGGACGGTTTTCAAGCCCTGCTGGCTAGAAATACGCAGAAGCAGAAGGTGAGTGACGAAGGGGAACCATCAATGCTTACTCATAATGCTTCATCATCGACGGGTGGCGATAGACCCGCGCCACCTCCTTCAGCGGCTGCCGGCAACGACAAGCACACCAGTGGCCAGATGGGAGCCGGGTATTGCCGACTCAATGAGGGTGTTCCTCGGGAAACTTCCGAACGTGCATGGGAGGAGTATCGGAATGTTGCCCATCGGGTCGACCTTCCAGCTTTTCACGGGGTCGACTCATTTGCTTGGGTCACGAGAGCCGAGTCCTACTTCTTGATTCATGCCATACCCCTTGAGCTTCTTATACCGATGGTACAAATATGCATGGAGGGATCGACGCTCTACTGGTTCATGAACTTACGAGAGTTAGACTCGGGTATGACCTGGGAAAGGTTTAAGCGCTCACTGTTTGAGTGTTATGGGGAGAGGGATGATGGGTACCCGATTGAGATGATGAAGTCGTTGGTTCAACGAGGATCGGTGGATTGCTATATAGAGGATTTCGAGAGGGTAACTTCGAGGATCTCCCACATACCCGAAGAATGGTTTATGAGCTGCTTTATGGGTGGGCTTCGGGTGGAGATACGGAACCGGGTCAGGACCCACGACCCGACAAACAGAAACCGCCTCTTGTCAGTGGCGCGACTAGTGAAGCGTGAGTTAGGTGAGGAGTCCTCCGCCTGGTGAGTCAAGTACCAACCGTGGGGACCACCGCAGAAATGGGTTTCGACGGAGCAACCAGCTTTTTACCACTGTGGCTAGTCGGTAACACTTCGGCAAATGCCCAGGGAGAGGGGAGGGAGAACGTCAACAAGAACCGAACCACCATGGCAGGAGAGGGTCGACAAAATGGCCCAAGGTGGAAGGGAACCCGAAGTTTGTCGTACGAGCAGTTGATGGAGAGGAGAGCCAAGGGGCTGTGCTTCAAGTGTGGCCAAACTTACGGTCCACTTCATAAATGTCCAGATAAGGAATACAGGCTGACTGTTTTGGAAGGGGAAGCCACCTCAAGTTGAAATCGGGGAAGATGAAGCTTCGGAAGTAGGGGAGGAGCACCAGGAGGATTGGGAACTGGTCTGTAATCTGGTCGAGTACAGGGAAATGGGCAGAGAGCCACCTTCACCTTCGAAAATCATGGTGATGATGGGCAAGCTGAACGAGATGCCGATTCTAATTATGATAGATAGCTGGGCTAGTCACAAATTTGCGTCAAGCACCTTAGTTAAGGCTATGGATATTCCCACTACCCAAACCAGAACCTTCGGTGTCCGACTAAGGGATGGACACCGAACCTTCTCTCAAGGAGTCTGTAAGGGAGTTAGGTTGGAGATGAATGGAGCAGAGTTTACGGTAGAGGCTTTTGTGTTTAACACCGGAGGACCTGATTTAATTTTGGGAGTCACTTGGCTGGAGACATTAGGTGTAGTAAAGGTGGACTGGAAGAGAATGTCCATGTTCTTTGTTCAAAGGGGAACCGAATTCACTCTACAGGGAGTCACAAAGCAAGATCCTATTCCGTATGCTTTACAACAGATGCTTCAACGAGAGGAAGTAAAGGTGGAAGGAGTACTCTGGTCCATGGGAGTGAGGCAGGTGGAGGCCGATGAGAGAGGTACTTTGGAGTCAATCCAAAGAGCAGCATTATGAGCATTTTATTCAGATTTGATGAAGTGTTTCAGCCTATTAAAGGGTTACCACCCAAGAGGATCAGTGATCATGCTATAGTATTGAAGGAGGGGGCCGAACCAGTAAGTGTCCGACCCTATAGGCGTGCACATCACCACTAAAATGAGATTGAAAGGCAGATCAAGGAGTTGTTAGAAACTGGAGTAATCAGACCTTGTGTTGGTCCATTTTCAAGCCTGGTGATCCTTGTTAAGAAGAAGGACGGCTCTTGGCGAATGTGTGTGGACTATAGGGCTTTGAATAAGCTCACGGTGCCTCACAAATTCCCCATTCCTATTATTGACGAGTTGATGGAAGAGCTGCATGGGGCAAAGTTCTTCTCTAAAGTGGATCTGAAGTCTGGATTTCATCAAATTAGAGTTAGAGAGGAAGATGTTCACAAGACGGGGTTTCGGACTCATGAAGGGCATTATGAGTATATGGTAATGCCTTTCGGACTCATGAATGTGCCTGCCACATTCCAATCAACTATGAATTCCATCTTCAAGCCTCTGCTGTGTAGGTTTGTTCTAATATTCTTTGATGATATCTTAATCTATAGTCCAAGTTGGGATCAACATTTACTTCACATAGCTCGGGTGTTGCAGCTACTAACGGATAATCATTTACATGCAAATAAGAAGAAGTGTCTATTTGGACAGCAGTCCATTGAATATCTTGGCCATGTGCTTTCAGCTGAGGGGATAGCTATGAATCCGATAAAAATCAGGAGTGTCTTGGATTGGCCTGAACCGAAAAATGTGAAGGGAGTAAGAGGATTTCTGGGGCTTACGGGGTACTACAGAAAATTTGTCAAAGATTATGGGAAAATTGCAAAGCCTCTCACAGTATTGACCAAGAAGAACAGTTTTAATTGGGGAGAAGAGGTTAGGGAAGCTTTTGGGGAGTTAAAGAGGAGGATGACCACTTCTCTGGTCTTAGCCTTACCGAATTTTTCCAAAGAATTTTCGGTGGAATGTGATGCATCCGGAAAGGGAATTGGGGTTGTTTTGATGCAAGAGGGTCGACCCTTAGCATATTTTAGCAAGGCATTGGTGGAATCAACTTATTCCAAATCAGTCTACGAAAAAGAGATGATGGCACTAGTTCTAGCAGTTCAGCATTGGCGGCACTTTCTGTTGGGAAGGCATTTTAAGGTCTATACAGACCATAAAAGCCTTAAGCATCTTTTGAACCAAAGAATTCCATCAGTGGATCAGCAGTGTTGGCAAGCTAAGCTATTAGGATTGGATTTTGAGGTGATCTACAAGTCGGAAAGGAGAATGGGGCAGCAAACGCTTTGTCTAGGATGAGAGAAGATAAGTTTTGTTTACCACCTCTCTGCTCCTTTTGGGCAGACTGGAGCTAATCCGAAGGGAGGTTCGGGAAGATGTGAACTTAGTAAGATTCTAGAGTCCTTGCAACAGATCCAAGTCAAAATCGATTACCTTGTGAGGGAAACTCATTGCTTTATAAGAACAAAGCTAGTCCTCTCACCCACTTCAAAGATTAATTCCTCAACTATATCATTCTACCCCGCAGAATATCATTCTACCCCTATTTTGGCCTGAATGAAGGAGGGCACTCTATTATTTGGTTTTTATTCTTATTTCTTAAGACCTACTATTATTATGGAAAAGGCTATTATTATTAGTATTTATGTAGTGGGGTATTTTGGCTCTAACTGAGATTCGGTATTTTATTATCATTTCTATTTAGTGGAATGAAGACTTCTATCAAAAATTTGTTAAGGGAATGTGCTATCTCAATCAAAGGAGTAAGTATTTAGCTATGAGCCAAAATTTGTTGGGGAATGTGGTCTTCTTCAGCCTTTTCCCATTCCTAAGCTAGTTTGGGATGAAGTATCCATAGATTTCATCACCAAGTTACCTAAATCCCGTGGTTATGAAGTTATAATGGTGGTTGTGGATAGGCTGTCAAAATATGCCCATTTCACACTTCTGAAGCACCCTTTCATAGCCAAAACTGTGGCTGAGGCGTTCATCAAAGATGTGGTTAAGTTGCACGGTGTCCCTAGTTCAATCTTGAGTGATAGAGATCCTCTCTTCACTAGCAACTTCTGGAAGGAAATCTTTAGGTTGCAAGGAACTACATTGAAAATGAGCTCTTTGTATCACCCACAAACGGATGGCCAGACGGAGGTGGTTAATAAGGGCTTGGAAACCTATCTTCGTTGCTTTGCTTCTGAACAGCCAAGACATTGGTCTCATTGGATATCTTGGGCCGAGTATTGGTACAATACTAATTTTCAGGTTTCAATAAGAAAGACTCCTTTCGAGGTGGTTTATGGCCGACTACCACCCTCTATTCTCGCACTATATTCAAGGAGAGACTCAAGTGGCATCGATGGCAGACTTTGACAGATAGAGATGAGGCTTTGCACCAACTTAAGCACAACTTACTTCATGCTCAATCGACAATGAAGAAGTTTGCAGATGTTCACGAAGGGAGGTTCGGTTTCGGAGGAGACTTAGTCTATGTCAAACTTCGACCTCATAAACAAATTTCACTTTAGCAAGGAACATATGTCCCAAGTGGCTGCCAGTATTATGGACCTTTAAGATTACGGATAAAGTGGGACAAAGTTGCCTACAAACTTCAACTCCCACTTACATGACCAAGGTACATCCAGTCTTCCATGTCTCCCACCAAAAGGGCCATAGGGACCATCCGATCGAAGCAAGACCTTCCTCGTGGCTTGGAGGTGGATTTAATTGGAGAGAGCTGAACTCAAGCGCTTTGGCTTCACGTTACAAGACGGCTAAAGCGCACAAGTCCAGCAAGGGCTTATTCGTTGGAAGTCCAGACCGCAGAGGAAGCTACATGGGAAGATGCGATTTCATCAAGGATAGTTTCTTCCTTTTCCTCGAGGACAAGGGAGTTATTGAGGACGCGGAATTGTTAACACTCCACCCTCTCCTCAGCCCATTCCGCTTAAGCCCATAAAAGTGTATACCCGTAGAAACAAGTAGGGACGGGGGTGTTAGAATATTGATGCCATGTAGGCAAGGTTGTAAGGAGGGAGTGAGGTAGTTACAGTGAGAGAATGTAGAGGGGGAATATTAGCAGGGAAATGAGTGGGGAATGATTATCTATCGTTATTGTTAGGAATTTGGCCTGGATTTTCCAGGAGGGGGAGCAAGTCTCTAGCATTTTCTGTTTTCCTATACTAATATACCATCAATACACACAACCTCTATAGAGGGTTCCTAACAAGAATTAAGGAAAAATTCAGAATTTATAATATGATATATATTGATTAATGTGTTCCAAGAATTTTCAGTCCCACGCCACTTAAATCTTATGTTCCCAGGGAGGATAACGCTACATTAGAAGCCTTCCATCATTGACGTTTGACGCACTACAAACTTACAAGTTATAATACTTATTAATTAGATAATGCTACAGTGGAAGCCTTCCATCATTGACGCACTACAAGCTCATAATACTTTATTAATAAGTATTGTAAGTTTGTAACCACTAACCATGTATAGAGTCGTGGTTGTGGATGGGAAAGCCATTAAAAAATCATGCATGGCTAGTTTTAGTGGTTACAAACTACAGGCAGTGGGTGTACGACCCATTACACACGATACTTTGGATAGGAAAGCTAGACGTGAAGAAGGGATAACGTTAACGATTACAAAATCATGTGTATGGCAAAATCGTTGCCGCACCACAAAGAAGGGATAACGAAAACTTACCTGAATGGCTTTATGAAGACAACGTTACCAGCGCAGACGTTAAGGAGGCAGGAGCAGATGGAAGCTAGCGTCTTATGAAAAGGAGGAGAGACGTCGGCTAGAAAACCACAAGGAAATTGAGAAGTTCTAAATAAGGAAGACTACCGTATCAACTAAATAAAATTTTTAATAATTCATAAAAATGCTACGAGTCATATTAAGACGTGTCCGAGCCATTTTTTACTGTGTCCGAGCTGACTCCAGCTGTGTCCGCACCCGTGTCCGAGCAGAAAAAATAATTTTTTTATTACGACACGTATGAACACGTGTTCACGGCAAAATTTTGTCGTGTCCGTGCTTCATAGATTACGTACTATTATACTTTATCAGGTTCTAGAACCTAACTGGCATGTGATGCACAACAGACGTCAGAGTGCAAGAAGCATGGATGAGGTATGTGCTTTTAGCTTTGATATGAAAAGTCTCACGATGTTCTTTGTAATTTCAGTATTTTGCCTTGTTCGCGTGTATGTATTAGCAGTTTATTCTCACTATTTCCTACTTTTTTTGGAACAGGTTATCCAACATCATGATTTTTTCCTTGAGAAGTGTTTTGAGAGAGTGTTTGCTTCTTTTACCTGAATTGCTCAAGGTTTGTTTCAATATTATATATTGAGTTAGTCTGACATAAAAATCTTCTTCCCTAAATAAAAGGAGAGGGAGGAGGGGCAGGGATGAACTAGGCTAAGAATGAAGAGTTGAGCACTGAAAATTATGTCAACAAACTTTTCAGATAAATTTAGCTACAATTCCTTAGGAGCCAAGTTGCAATTTTGTAGCTTATAAGGTTGTTGAAGGGGTTCTCAAATTGTTGTGACATAGCTGAAGCTATCATGGATATATGATATGGATGTTGGAAGATTATTTATGATATGGTTGTTGGAAGATTATTTTGTATTGAACACGTTGATCCTCAATATCAAATTTACTTTTCACAAATTGTGTTTGTGATCCATCTTGGATATGTATTGTGATTTCCGAAGGTGGAAAGGCTTAAAATCTTTGTGCCTGGAGTATGCAGGCGCTGACTCAGTGGTTGGTATCATCCTCAGTTGACATTGTTAAGGCAGGGGAACCCTCTGATGGTTCTTTTGGGTCAGAAAAATCCAGGCAATGCAAAACAACTTCATTTCAAGCACTAAAAGATGACCCCAAACACAGTGGTTATTGACTCTATTCTGTAAGTCAGAGGAAGTGGTTATAACAGGCACTTAAGCACTCTCTCACTTTTTCCTATGTATAATATATGCTTTCTTTTTCTGATATTTGTTGTAGTGAATCTGAGAGGGAGTTCAATTCGAAACGTGAGAGTCTGGGACCGATCTTAAGCAATAAAGCTCAAGCAGAACCATATTTAACTCACCTTGCACAATGGATTCTTGGTGTCAGAAATGACCAATAAAGCATGTGTTCCTGATGCCTAGGTTATTTTTGGTCATATCTATTGAGGGTGTTTGTATGCTAAGCAAGAGCATCTGAAGTTAGATGGAAAGTGTGTTAACGATCTATTCTTCAGGTCCTTTATCATTCTACCATTCCATGAAACTTTCCACTTTTTGCTAGTATGAGACGTTTCACAAGTTGCCGTGGCATTTCCAATTGATGTTCATAATCCTAGGCAATAGCAAGCACTAACAATTGATGTTCATAATCCTTGGCAATTTTATGATACCCGATTTTCATAATCTATCTAGAAATCCAATTTAAACTCGAATCTAAGCCTGAAAAGGATCCAGCTGCTAGAAATTTTTTTTTTTGGTTGCCCATGAGGTATTTTAAGAGGGTCTTAACTATAGGAAGATATCTTTAAATCATCCATATTCAGATTAATTCTTGCTTAAATCAGGTAGGTTCTTTGCGGCAAGCAAAATTTTGACCCTAAGTTTTAAACGACTGCATATATAAGAGGGGTTTAAACCCGTGACTTCATTTAAGTCAAAAAACTCTTTACTAACTTACTTGCATCTTGGGGTTGAAAACTAACTTTTTATTTGGCAAGAATTTAGTTCGCACTTTAGCATCTTGAGAAGCCTATTTAAGAGCCTAATGGCTTTGCTATAAACCATGAAATGTCTTCGATAACAATATCAAAATGTGAAGGAAAGTTGATTACAGTGTAAAAAATACTACCCATTCTTTAAGAAACCCAAAATTGTTGACGGAGAACAAAATTACCAAGCTTTGCTAAAAAAGAGCATACCTCTGCCTTTAAAAAACCCAAAACACCAATACTAGTCTAGGACTGAGACTTTCCATGAATTACCCCAAAAGGGGATGGAAAGGGTTTAGAAGATCCGCACAAGGTCAAGAAAATTAAGAGTTGAGAAGCGGAAGTAAAAGGGAAACAAAAGCAAAGGAAAAAAATGCATCGGCATGGCATAGGCGAGAGCAAAGCCAACACCATGTGAGTTTTATTATAACGTCATCAAATTGTGTTAGAACAGATTAACTAATAGAGAATCAACCCTCTCACACACCATGAGTAATTATATCATCTAATACTTTTTCCTCACAACTTACATCATCTTCTAATTTTAGGAAAATTAGGATCATAGTAGAACTAGATAGACAATATGGGGCTATACATTAATCAATCACCCAATTAGATATAGTCCTCAAAACAAACAACTTAGACAATTGAATCAATGACCCCTTTGCATAGAACATTGAGGATTCATAAAGCATCTTACCCATCTTCTGCAACAACTTCTAGCTATGATCCAGTTAATAAAAAACAAGCATTAATATAGTTAAAACACAGGATACTTGTAACTAGACTTAATTATTCCATCCTAATTTCTTTCACTTGCATCAATAGAAAAGAAAGAATGTAGGTACTAGTGATGGTTTCCAATAGAGATGAACTGAAGAGCATTACCATTAGAGATATCTAGTAGTCCTTGTCTGCTTTGCGTATGTCCTCCAAATTAGTCCCACACTTGAGCTGATTTAATGCAAATAATAAGTAATCTTAAGTAATAATAACGAGCTTTTCACAAAAGTATGGAGGCATGCATTTACCTTTTTCAAGGTCAAATCCACATGTCTTAAAGAGTCCTGTGTGCCTCTGTTTTCTTGGAACAGGTAACATGTTGATGCCAACATTTAAAAGATTTTAAAACCTTGATTATTATCAAATTTGATTTTTTTTTAAACCTATTGCTCATCTAGGTATCATACAAAAAAATCAAAGGAAACAAGAGCATCAAGAAGAGCAAGAGCTAAAAAAATTATCGAGACCCTTGTTTCTCAGACATCTTTTCAATGTACAAGATAAAATTTGAAACCTAGAACAAACTTCCACTCATAAACGAAAAGCGAAGTCATCTCCTTAGAAGGCTTAGATTGGATAGAGCTTTTTTTTTCTCCATTCTAAATGGCATCTTTACGTAGGAATATTGAACAATTGTCAGTAGCAATAAGACAACAATCTGTGACAAGGATGAAGAAGACATTAACTAAAACTTTCTCAGAAGCACCATTCTCTCGCATTCTGGAACATCTTCAGCCAAGGACTGGGGCCTTTCTTGTCAACATTCCAATGCTTGGGATACCATGGAAACTGCCACATCAAGAAGCAACGTTCTGGATGAGGCATCATCGCAAGATGCCTCCCATCAAGAGAGCAAATTGCTGCTACTCCTAATGTAGAGCCATTGACATTGAAAGGGTAAGCTTCTATTGGATTCCCTTAATCATCACAATATCTGACAGGTGCCAAGTTTGAATAAACCACACGATCCAGTACGCCATCATTAGGGAAATAAGCTCGTCGTTCTCCATGGGCAGCCCATACACCCAATGTACTACCTTCCATTCCTTTGAGCATTATAGCTGGTGAACTCTCTATTTTCACGCTAGTAAAGCGGCACTCAAATCGACCAGATTCATTGTGAATGAACCTTGGTTGTGATGGGTCTCCCCCAACACCAAGAACACCTCCAACTTGGGGGCCTGGAACCCACCCCAAAAGAGCCATGAGTTGACAGCCATTGCACACACCGAGACTAAAAGTGTGCAGGCGTTTGTAAAATTCTGAAATTGAATCAAAAGTGGCTGGTTGAATCGATGGAAGCAGACCAACCTTTTGCAGAATCAAGAACATCGCGTAGCTAAAACCTCCTACAAACACAATTCCACGAAATTCACCGAGACAAATGGCCCGCTTAAAAGGTCCGACATAGTCACATCCCACGGTTCAAAACCAAGAAGATATCTGAGTGCGGACATCTCATTGTCCCCATTGCTACCCTCCTCTTGAATCACGCCTACTTTTGGTTTTGAAAGTGCGGCCATATATTTTCATCGGTGAAGGCGGAGTGAATGACAACTTCCACAAAGGTTCATGCCTAGACTTCAATCCTTCTTTCTCAAGATCCACACAAGAAGCCAACCGTTGGAACTTTTCCATTGAAAGCTTGTTTCCTCCCACATGTCCACGAGGATAGAAGTTTCCTCATTCGGTAAGCAATGCCATCAACTTTTAGTTCTATTGAGGCGTGTGATTACTTCCCAATTATCTCAAATTGAAACCCCACAACCGCTAAGCTTTTTGTTATAATATCCAAGTTCTTTCATCGCCTCAAGAATAAGACCAAGCTCTTCCGCAAATAGTGTCGGAAGATGCTTTACCTCGTGATTTCAAGTTCAAGTCGATGCCACAATTACCGCAAATGCCATTTCCAAGGCACACACCAAGAAACCACCATCACAAATGTCATGGCGGATGAGATCACTCATCAAGAATAAGATCTGGACACCTCAAAACACTCTTTAAGGTAATGAACATCCTCAAGATCAGGCGGCCATCTCCAACTTGACCGAAAGCCCGAGCAAGTGCAGATCCACCTAACCGACGCTTTCCCATTCCCAAATCAATCTGCAAAGAAATGCCATCATCCCCAACTTCAAATCTGGGGTCACTATTTTTGTTATGTCGGACAAGTCACATATACACTTATAACAAGATTCCCTGAGCCTTAATAACCTCACCAAAGAAGATGGGCTGCCATGGAAAGACCGTCCTGCCACCATCAATTGCAATTCCAAGTTCAATCATAGCTTCGAAAGAGTCATTGCAAAGATCATACATATTTGCCCTTCCCCATCAAGCTTAGCAAAGATACATCCAGCTCCCACTCGCTTAACATCATAAAGAGAAGTGACCTTGCCCAAACAAGATTAGTGAGTGCTTCTCCAACAGCCAATCTAGCCATTGCTTTTGGATCTACCAGCCTTTGATTGGTCGCTCTCCTATGGCACATGCACCCTCACCAAGTCGATGTAAGTTTGAGCTATGACAAAGAACATCGGCCAGGTAATCAGAAGGACCAACTGTTTCTTTGTTGGCTACAAGACCGTCACACACCTATCAACTTTAGTTGTTAAAACCATTTAGAATACACAGATGGAAGTCTTAATACCCTCTTCAAAGCATCAATCATCGTGATTCTGGAGCAATGTCAGCGACTCCGTGCATTGACGAACCTTTGAACTCAAATGTCTTCTTTGGCATGTCCCCAAGGACTTTCTCAAGTTCAAGATTGATGCAGGAGGAGGAGGAGGAGGTCCACCGTAACGACATTTCTCAATAGCCAAGCTATCAATCAATATAATTCGCCTCACCATTAATTGCCCCAATGACGCCATTGACAACCTTTCCTCTCACAAATTGATCAGAAGGCCACGACTTTCGTGCTTAATCAAGATCGATCTTGCTCCCGGTACTCAAAGACCCCAAATTTCCAATATAGACAAAGTATGATCACCAACCACAATCATACGATGTCAATCTCAACACCCTTGGGATATATAATTTCTAGACAACATTACAATTCCCACCAGCTCCACGATCATGGATGCTAATAATAGGATTATTTTCACCCATCTCAATGCCGCATGGACAACACGATCTGATTTTGAGCCATCTCAAGATCCCCCGTTGATCGCATTAAAATCAAGCTCTGCATCATTACGCCACTAACCATACTTGACGCCCCACCTCCCATTCCAATTCGATATGCGGGACCACCAATCTTACAACCAACATTCCAATTTCAGGCTCTCCTTTGTTAAGTGGGTGTGTTCAATCCGCCAATGCCCCGCTTAAACATAATTGGCTTTAACCATTCCGTCTCTCTACACTTGGAAGTCTCATTCCAAAAGTTCGAGTATATCCACGAATCAAGGGTTCACCAAACTTGTTTCCATAGTCCGATGCACCATTGCTAGCATCAATTAAAATCTGCAAAGGTGATGCCAAATTTGATGGATATGAGAAAGAATGATCCTCCCATGGAGCATAGGCCCTCTATGTTCAGATTACCAACACAATAACCATTTGTGGGTCGCAACAACAAATGACCCCGACCGGTTGCAGATGTATCCTCGATTCGACCCCAAAGACTGTCTCGCCTCTGTAGGTGCCACCGACAAGGAAAATTGTGGGTCTCACCAGTAAATAAAATATCGAGATCACGAAAGCGGTTGCACTTAACGGACATCCGGTTGAAGAGGACGAATTGTTCGCAAGGAAGCCCTTGATTGACTTTGAGTTGTCCTTAAAACCAATAATGTAATTGTTTGGATTTGTTTGCAGAGTACTCTTAACGATTTGCATAAGAGTCCTATCCATCGGCTGTCCATCTATGACAATCTTTCTGTAAAAACCGAAAGGCTCGCTATGCTCATCGTTAGACATGCAATGTCAAAAGTTCCACAGCTTGATGGATTTCTCTTGATATCATCCCTAAATAGCCTAGTGTAGTATCGCATATCTTGCTCATCAAATGCCAACCCCATTTCTGATTAATTTCTTCCAATGCCTTCCTCCCCTTTCCATGACAGTATATATTGAACTTCCTCCGAATCACATTAGTCTCAAAGGATGTCAACTTCGAGTATAAGCACATTCGTCATTCGGTCATGAACCATAGCCGCAAACTCCTTTATTTGATAATCCTGCAGACACGCTTTTGAATAATAAGTACCTTCTAGATCTTTCCATTCTAGTCACCTCTATCAATCCACAAGCATGACAAATTGATACAAGATTTGCGCACCAAGTCGTCGTGAAAGACAACCTAGGCCCAACCTCAATTATCACAAAGATTCAATCCTTCTCTCCTTTTCTTTTCAAGAAAGCTACAAGTTCCCAAGTTCTCAGGGTCAAAAGTTTCTTGTAGAAGCCATCTAAGAGTACCAACCAGGCCAGTACCGTAAACTTTGAAAAATAAGAGGACTATTCAGGAAAAAAAATCACCCTTCCCTAAAGGCCCGCTACTTCTCTCTCTAACAGCAGCAAGAACTATCACCCCCATTAGACAACACCCAGAAAAGAAGTTTTAAGTTTTTGAAAATGGGATTGAGAAAATAACGTGTAGAAACAGATGGGTAAGGAGAGGAAGTAAAATGAAAAAAATGAAAAACTAGCTTTTAATAAAAAGGCCCAAAAAGATCAAAAGAAGATTATCAAATTCAGGCGAGTGATCAGTGATACTAGAGTTGATTTCCATGTCGCAAGTTTATAGTTTTAATCGACTGGACCGTTTCATTCCTCAAATCCAACCAATAAGCTGACTTGCTCTATTCACTGAAAATTAAGTAGGAAGGGGAAAGATGTTACGAAAATAAATGAAGACCAGAAGAAAGAAGGAAAGAAGGAGAAAGGGGAGAGTCTCAGACAGAAAACAGAGAACTTTAGAGAGAGAGGAGGGAGAGGGAGAGGGAGAGGGATAGAGACACACACATAAGGTATGTTTGGAATTAGGTGATCAGCTAAAATGAACTGTTTGACTAAATCAAATAGCTGATAGTTGTGTTTGGTTAATTGGCTGATTGGGTGAATCAGCCAACCCAATCAACCAAAACCAATAAGCTGCTACACACCAGTCAGTAGCAGCCTCCTGCTATTGACCAAAGAGTGAAACTTACCCGGACCTTGGGACGTCGCCTGCTGCGTGAGAGGGCTTTTGGAAACTCTTTTTAGTTTATATAAGAAAAAAGAATTTGGGAGCTATTATTTTACACACGATAAACCATGCAGACTTCAACGAGGGAGCTTTATGAATCGCAAGAGTAGTCTTTGGACGACGGCTAATGGATCAAGAGATCCATAAATAATATTGATCACAAACCTCTTGAAAAGTGAAGATGTGTCTCCGCCATCACCCTGGTGTTGCCGATAATGTAGGCCATGCCAGCTTCTTGAGCCTCCATGAAAGAACTCAACTCCTCACTCTGACCATCCGACAATTGAAACCTTACTTTTCTCCTCCTAGCTCCACCTCCTAATTCTTCATTATTACCATTCCCCTTATTCCCCACTAACACTGCACCTCTTACCCCTAACAATGGTGATCCGATACTTCAATTTCGTTCTTTGTTACATTGCCATTTCAAGAACTCGGTCATCTTCTCTACTAATTGGGTTTCAAAACCATAGCTGTCACTCGAGTCCTTGTATCCATATCTGTCCATTAACATATAACTATTTAGAGTGAGAAGATGAGGACGCCGTTGAAGTTCAAATATCGAGAGGTATAGACTGTTAAAGCGTTGCTGTTTTCATACAAAATAGGAAAATGAGAATTAATTATCGACTGCTCATCGGCAAATTCAGGTATAGAGTTAACTGAAGTTGATGTTACCAGTTTCACGAAAAGCACGCAACGTCTGTAATCTTGAACTGGAGTGAAGGTAAAGGGGAACTTTATATAACATCACACTTTTTGTAAGCAGTTGGAGGCTTGAAGTTGAGTGTTAAGCAAAGTGCATATGCAAGACCATTGCAGTTAAAGCTCAGTACTGATGGGTCAAAAATTGGAAGGAATTTGTTGATGGAGTCGTATCTATTATACAACGAGAAGAAGAAAAATGAAAAGCAAGTGATCAATATAATATTACCTCAGGGTGCAACGGAACATAAACAGTTCTGGAGGTTCAATCCTCTGAAAGAGGAAACGCTCACTATCTGGAACTTTTGGGACCATGACAGCCTGAAGGTTGGCAAAGATAAGCACTTGATGTAAAACAGGAAAATTGGTTATGAAATGAACAAACATTTGTGGGATATCACAGGTGAGATTGGTGTAGACGATACATATTCCAGCAACTCTCGTAATTCCCAAGTTTGGCCCAAGATTCAGGAGATTGTCAATGCTAACTTTGTTCTCAGCCTCATACGCCTGTTTTTGTAAAGTTCCGTAATGCCATGAAGACATTAGAGACGAGAGAAACAGAGAGATGGTAAGAGAGAACCATCCGCCATTGTGTACTTTGGCAAGGCATGCAGAGAAGTAGGCCAACTCGACTGATCCAAAACTCAGTACAAACAGTAATGCCATCAGGACGCTTTGCTTCCAGAAGGTGGTAATGATCATAAACATCAAGAGTGTTGTGATGAGCATCAGTGTGATCACTGCGAGGCCTAAAGATGCACGAAGGGGGCAAAAAATGCAAAATGGTTACTTTTAATTCTTTAGTGCCGAAGTATTAAGGCTGAGGGAGAGAGGAATAAGAAGATGGAAATACCGTATGCATTGCTGATCATATTAGTGTCATTAAATCCAAGAACAACGCCAAGACACAGCGCCAGTAACACCCAGTTCACCTCGGTATGTATATCCGCTCATGTATGTTTCTTGATGTGTACTATCTTCACCGAGGAAAGCATCCCAAAGTGCTCTACATCGACAGATTATGGAGAAAGCAGCTGAAATTATTGCTTGACTTGCCACCATTGTTGCAAGAGTTGCAATAACAAATACTGGCCAGAATACACCATCTGAAAGAGAAGAACAAAAGTAGGAAGCCTAAAATTGTTATGAACTCTGCAGATAAAGGCGCCTCACTACCTAATTTTCAAGACATACCAGGAATAGCCTTGTAAAAGCTATTGTGAAGGTCCTCTTTGTTCTTGGAGAGATAAGCAGCCTCACCCATATAAGACAAAACCAGGCAGGGGTACACAAATGCTATGAAGGCAATCTTCATAAAAAGAACTAAGCAATAATTATTTGACTTTTCATTATTTATACGAACTGATAATAAAGAACCGAAGAAAGATTAGAAAATACCCTGACAGAAAGTTGTGATAAATGACCGATATCAGCAAACATAGCTTCTGCACCTTATCATACATCATACATAAAAGAAAAGTTCAATTAAGTAAGAAAATAAAAAGTTGCACATTGTTCGTGTATTTGCATCTCAAACATCCACCTGTAACACAGAGAATAATGCCTCCAAGTGAGTTCCATCCATCTTTTCCAGTTTTCTTAAAGAATTGATATATGTAGTAAGGGGACAAAGCATTGAAGACACGAGGATTCCAATAGAATATGTTGTAAATGCCTACTCCACTAAGGCACAGAAGCCATGCTATCATTATTGGAGCAAAGATGAAGTCAACTTTGTGTGTCCCATTGTGCTGAAGTGCAAACAGGATCACCAAGATAATGCATGTAATAGCTAGAATACAATCTGCCAGGTTTTAACATGTATAGATTCAGAACGGTGAAAGATAAAAGGGCACCAGAGTATATGTTGGACGCAGCGGGTGTATTTTATAAAAAGAAAAAATAAAATGAGCAAAATGGATACAGAATTTTTAACGTGGTCCACCCTTAACTTTGGGTTACGTCTACGGACAAAACTCAGAATATTTCTTCCACTATTACAAATAGTAGGTATACAGAGATAAAACAAAATAGTGGCTCACAAGGTATTCCCCAACCTAAAAATACTAACCTCACTATTTTATCACTCACCAACCCTTTAGGAATAACTTTCCTAACCTCAGAGCAAAACAAAGCTCTGGTTTTTCTCTCTCTGATTTTCTGTGTTGTTGTTGTTCATCTCCTGCCTATTTATAGAGAGGAGGCGTGGGATAGTTGGCTTTTATTTCTCTTCAATTTTGATAGGCTTCAACATTGGTAGGCGCCGAAAACGACGCCTACCATGCCTACCATTTTTATTCAAATATGGTGTCCCTCTATATAAGAGGGACCCATATCTAACAGTATATATATTCAGGATGCTAAGAAAATGGGGAAGTTAGAGGACTTCCCTAGAATGAAAATAATCAGAGATTTAAGAATGTCAACAAACCATTCTAACCAACATAAAAAAAAATAGGATAGGGAGATTGGTAGTAAATACAAATTTCAGATAATAAGAAACTATAGATATCATATCTTCTTTCCATTTACGCTCTCTTAAAACAAATGAATGCCGGTACTTACTCTCTGGAAAATTTCTATACTTAACTTGAATCCCACTAACTGCAGATAAAACTGCAAAAGAAACATGTATAATCATGAATAATAAAAATTTTCCGTAAGAGCACCTAAATCTATTAACACTTTCCTCAAGATTATCGAAATTGCACTGCTGGGCCCCAATTTTTTTAATTGATGTCATTAAGCATGAATTGTGTTAAATGTGTGATTATGTCTTAGTTTGATTAAATTGAAAGTATTAGTGGATAAGTGAGGTTTATTTGAGTTTAGTATGATTTAAGTGAGAATGATTAAGGGGTAAAAATGTGTGAGGGCATTTTAGGAAGACCACTTGAGTTGGAGAGGTTTAGGCCTTACAAGGAGGAGTGTTTGGTCTTTGTCATCCCACTAGCCTTAAGTGAGAATTAAAAGGAAAAGAAGAAAGAAAAAGAAAGGAAAGATAAGAGAGGGAGAGTACCGTGGAGCTTGGAGGAAGAAGAGGAATAAGGTTCTTGATCCTTGACGTTTGCGACAGATTTGGGACAATTTTTAGTTTTACTTTTGTTTTTGGTTGTACTTTTTAGTTTTTGCTTTTGCTTTTTTTGTTTTTTTAATAAAAAAAATCTTGTCTAGTTATTAATGTTAATTTAATTATATTTTATCACTGATAATAATTATATATTAGATAAAATTTAAAGAGAAATTATTTTTAAATAAATAAATTTATTTAATCTCTTACATAATATTTATTAACTAATTATTAATAAAATTATGTTATTTTAATAAAATAAATAATTTATAAATTAATATTTATTTGAAATATATTTTAATTATTAAATCAAAATTTATTTGAATATTTATATATTTTAAATTTAATTATATTCATTAATAATTATTAAATTTTAATTACATATAATTTAATTATAAAATAAAATAAGTCATAATTTTATTGATAATTAATTTTAATTTATTAAATATATAATCTTGAATTAAATTATTCATAATTTTATTAATAATAAAATAATATATTTAAATAATAGTAAATCAGATTATAAAAACAAAAATAAAAATAAAAGCAACTTTTATGGTTTTCATAATTTTAAAACTAGAAGAAACCAAAACCAAAAATGAAACTAAAAACTCAAACAAACATATTTTTTTACTGAATTTAAAAACAAAACCAAAAATAAAAAATCAAAACCAAAAATAGAAACAAACACCCCCTTAATAAATTCAAATGTTCTATGCTATCGCGAAAATTGTAAGTAGAAATAGTAATTTCAATAAAAGAGCATATCTTATCGAAACCTCTCATGCCTTTTTTGTCATCTATTTTTCTTACCATTGAATGACATCATTTTGGGGCAAAAAAAATAGGGTTGAGATGGAGAATTTAAGCCCGCCTCCTATACACATAACAAGAAAAGTAGTTCTCTTAGGAAAGCAAAGAGAAAATTTACAATATCAACCTCATCTTTATACAACGGTTCATTTCTCTTTTATGAATAACAAGAACGAGGCATAATTTACCGAAGAAATTGAATTGACAATAAGTCTTATACAACAACTGGTGTGGCTTCATCAAGAGCAAGCACACCAGGAAGCTCTTTGCCCTCCAACAATTCCAAGCTAGCACAACCACCTGTTGGACCCCGAACTTTTCTTAAAAAATTTTTAATTTTAAATTGACTTTAAATGAGGAAATATAAAGAATGAAAGGTATAAATGAATATATGAGCATTTGATGAAATGAAAGACAATTGGCTTTTCTTGTATTTTGCACATGTTTGATAAAAAGACGAGGTATTGTGTATTGTGTTTGGATGTGGGAATTTGAGATTATGGATAAGTGACGTGTTGTGCAGGTTGAAGAATTTGGCTAGTGAAAATTTAAGGGAAATGATGTCAAAATTTTACTTATGGGCAGAAACTTTGACTAAGTTTTTGACTCTTTTAGAAATAGAATTTCACTAAAAAGTCTTCTTGAAGATTGTAGCTTAGGTTATGATCTTTTCATTGATGTATAATATGTTATTTTTGATTGTGAGAATTGGGAGATAAGAAATTGTGAAGTTTGTATGTGGTATAGGATGACAAATTATTTTGGCAGAAACTTTGACTAAAAATTTGACCTAGTTAGAGGTTGAAATTGCTTTTAAATACTTCATGAAAGTTTTAGATTATGTTTTGATCTTTCCATTGATGTGAAGTATGCAATTTTTGGACCATCGAATGTGAAGTTATGATTTTTAGAAGTTTCTGTTACTGTTTGGCATGATTATTAGTAGGCAGAAACTTTGATTGGAAATTTGACTTCCTTAGAGGCCAGATTGATTTTTCTGTCCTTCATAAAAGTTGTAGGTTGCAATTTGATCTTTCCATTAATATAAAATATGACATGTTTGGACCTTGGAGTTGAAAGATAGAAATTTTAGAAATTATGTGACTATTTAAGGTGACATAAAAATTGGACAGAAAGTTTAAGTGGGATTTTGACCCTTTTAGAGATGGAATTGATTTTTTAGTTCTTCATGGAAGTTGTAGAGATTCCTTTTATCTTTCTATTGATACCAAAATTTTCAAATTTAGAATTCGGGATCAAGAGTTATGAATTTTGAAAATTTCGGATTATATATGTATTTTTGTGAAAAAATCAGAAATTTGGAATTTTCGCAGGCACCCTCGCGAGGGCGAGGCCCTTGCACTGCGAGCAGCTCGCGATCGCGAGCACTCGCGAGGGAGAGTGTCCTCGGTGCGACGTCATTTTTGCGTTGCGATTTTCTTCCTCCTCGCCCGCATGCGACGCCGTTTTGCTTTGGTCTTCTTTCTCCCTTCCATGCGACGCCGTTTTCGCTCTGCTCCTTCCTCCTTTGCGACGTCGTTTCATTTCTTTTGATTTTGCTATTTTGCTTCCAATCCGAACTTTGTCCAATCTGTTGCTTATATCTTTTCCGTCCGACATCCGATTGACTTGGTTTTCAAAGCTTTGGATTCCTAAGACAATTATCTACATTCTCATGTGAAATTTAGGAAGTTCTGATATTAAATTGAGGGTGATTGATTTAATCAAAGTGAGTTGAGAAATGTTCTGAACATGGTTCAGTCTTTTGAGAAATTCTTAATCTGTGGAGATCCAATTGAACTGATTCTTGTTGCAAAATAAAATAGAGACATGGGGCTACAAGTTATATGAAGGGAGCAAATTTCAATTTAGCCCTTAAAATTTTCAATTTCTAAATTGAAGTCAGGTTTAGTGTTCAGTCTTGGATTAGTAAGAGCTGAAAGTATTTGGGCTATAACTTTTGCTCTAGTCATTCAAATGAGGTGATTCTTAATTTGGATTAAACTAGAGAAATAGGGCTACAAATGTTCTGAAGGACTTGAGTTTCAATTTAGTCTTTAAGAATGTCAATTTTTGGATGAAAGTAAATTGCTGGAAAATATGTTAGCATAAAAAAAGTCCGAAATGTTTGGGGAATAACTTTTGGAGTAGTACACCAAATTAAATGATTTTGGTGGCGTTATGAAATTGAGATTATAAGGAACAATTCTCTAGAAGTAAGTTTTACCAAATTCCTTCAATTTGATGATTTGAAAAATATCCTAAGCGAAACATGATTTCATGAATTTTGGGACTTTGTTATATTTTATGATTTTGAGGACTTCATTAGCATGTTAATTTGAGAAATTAGCATGTTAAATTGAGTAAGAGCATATGGGATAAATTGATTGGATTAATTGAATTAAAATGTTAGAAATTAAAGTATAAAGAAGGCATAAGGGCAAATTGGAAGGTTATAAGTTGTTAAGATTAAGGCTTTTAAGGAAGGGCAATTAGGTCTTTTTGCACTCATTAAATGGCAAGTGATGTGGCTGTCGTATAAGGAGGAGCAATGCACGACTTTGAGGGAAAAGAAGAGAATACATGAGGAAGAAAGGAAGAAAGCAAGTTTCAGATGGGAGAAGGAGAAGGAAGAAAGAAGGAAACTAGGGTTTCGATTTTTCATGGGTTACAAGAGGAATTTTTAGATGATTCAAGAGAGAAAAAGATGGAAGATGATGAGAGCTCCATTATGAGCCAAAGAAATCCGAAAATGGTGAAGATTAAGGTAAGAAACGATTTTTTAGTTTTGAAATTTTAAAGAGATTTTGGTTTAGATAGCTTGGATATTATATGGGTTTGTGATTTCTAAGCTCAATTTTGATGATGATGCCTATTGTGATGTTTAATTTGGGTGATTATAGATTAGGAAATTTTAATTTGGATGAAGGAAAGAGGCAATGGAGAAATTGATGCTTTAGATAAGTTTCAAGCATGGAAACGAGGTGGGTACCATGTTTATATTTTGAATTATAAGCCATGTGCATGTTTTCGAAAATTAAGAAAGAAAGTATTGAAATTTATTGTTTCCAAATGCTTTGGAAAATGGTTACAAGTTTTAAATGATTTTGATAAATTAAGAAAATTCTGAAATTCATTATTTTCGAATGAAGTGATAAATTATGAAAATTATTGCATTCCTTGTTTGTAAATGATTGTGCATTTGACATTTGAATTTGTGTGGTATATCGACATTATGAATGTCATTGTGTTTGAATGTGTTGAAAAATTATTGTGCGAATTTTAGTTGGATTTGTGAATGAAAAATTGTTTGATATGACGCAATATGAAAAGTAAGGTTTTGAAATGTGCCTCAGGGCAATTCGATTTCTGTGTGAATGATGTGTTATGTGAGTTTGGTTAGGTCCCAAAGTTGAGTCAAGTGCACTTGTCTTTTTTAGGCTTTGCCCTCCTACCCGCTAGTGGTATTGGAGCTCTGTAACGAACTCCCATAAGTTCACGGCTACACCGGACCGCTATGCGAGAAGGTGTAGTACGTTCTGTTCATGGCTGCACAAGACCGCTATGCGGGAATGTGCAGTACATTCTGTTTTGGAGCGACCTAAACCATTCTGATGTGTTTATGTATTTTTGTTTTGTTTTTAAGTGTGATTGCATACATGTTTTAAGAAATGTTCATGAATTTTGTGAAAAAGTTAAGAATTTTTTAGAAATGAGAAACTGAGGTTTTCAACTGTGAAATTTTTGAAAATTGTATATGAATGATTTGAAAAGTTGAAAAATTTGAAAAATAAGCTTTTGATGAATTTTCATGTCAAATGTTTATAAATGGCAAACTTCTTGAAAAAATATTTTTGCTTATTTTTGATTTATAAACATGTTATCCACGAGCTATATAGCTCACCCCTTTCATCCCAATCTCCGTGTATTGGCGGAGATCGGATGAAAGAAATTCAAAACTTATGTTCGTTTTGCTTAGCTTGTGTTTTGTATATTTTGGATATTGAAATTGGTTTGTATATGGCTTGGAATGCCATTAAAGTTTCTGATGCATTTATTTTGGAATGTAATTGAATTATGGATTTGTATATGGAATAGAATAGTGAATTATGGTTTTGTATATATAAATTGTATATGAATGTGACTTAAATGGGATTGATTGTGATATAGATTCCGGATGGGAGGTCCGATGATACTGATTTTTTATTGTGAATTATTGAACTGTTATAGATATTTGATTGTATTTGTTTATGCTGGGATTCCAGACAGGAGGTCCGATGAATTGTGATATTGCTGGAATTGAGATATTGAAGTGCTAATTGTTTGAGAATTGATGGTATTTAGTTTTGTATGTGTGAATTTCTATGCAAAAGAAAAATAAGTATAAGATGTTTTCAAGGATGAGATTGTGATAATCATGATTAAGAATAATCATATGTTTTGAGTTCGAAATAATTGATAAATTCCAAATGGGAAATTGAAATGGTTTTGATTAAAGATGAATGAAAAGAATGAAAAAGAAAAAAAATTTATACCGAGTTGCAGATTGGTTAAGATTAAATGTCTGATAGGTTTCCAACGCTAATTTAGTTTTCTTTGGTACACGTTTTCGGATGTCGGAAATGTCCGCCACTTTGTCCTTCGATTTCTGTTCTAAGGTCGGGTTAGTTTCGCACGATTTGTTTTATGATTCCGAGCCAATTCGATTCGCTTTCGATACTTTCGTATGCGATTCCTGTTAGGACCCGATCTCGAAACTGGATCCCAACCGGAAAACGGAAGCGAAAGAAGCGGATAACGAAAGGAACCGCAAAACAAAAGCGAAATCGAATACCAAAACGAATCGAATAGAATCATAAAGCGGAGACCATGCGAAAATGAATCGAATTTAATATGAAAGCGAATCGGATACGAATAAAAAATCGGATGTAAACAAAAACATAAAGCGAATAGGATACGAATAACAAATCGGATGTAAACGAAATCATAAAGCGCAAGTATTTAACGAATCGAAGGCGGAATGAAAATTTACAAAACGGATCGAAGCAAATCAAATACTGAGACAAACGAAAACGGATCCGACATCCGATAACGTACATCTTAACAAACGAACGCGTTGGAAACCTGTACTATACTATCCGAAATCCGATATGAAAATTTTTTTTCTTTTCCATTTTACTCAATCTCATACAAAGCAATACTCTTTTTCAATTTGGAATTTATCAATTCCATAATCTCAATCAAAAACTCAAATCATAATATTCGCCTTATACAATTATATAAATCCCATATATTCATATTATTTCTACCAAAATTTGGCAGCATAACGGCTGCATTTTAATAAACCCAAACCTGCAAAGTGGTTTAAAAACTCACTTCTATGATTTCCAATCACTCACACAATCATCAAAATCCACCGGACCCTCCGTCCGAAATCTTAACATAAACAAACGCAATCCTATTTCTAAACCACTTCAAGTCATTTATCCATATCCAATTTGTATTCATCACATTCATAATCATATACAATCTCCATTTATATCCAATTACATAACATAATATCATAACCATACCCACTTTCATAATTCATCTCATCCATAGCTCAAACAAGAATCACATCTTAATTCCATAAACAATTCTTGTTGATAGTCATACACACATCCCAACCATAACAAAATCCAAAAACACAATTCAGGATTCATACACATCATAGTCACTATTTATCCAATTTCATAAATCACATACATTCTGAAATGACTGCTTGTCATACAATAAAGGGGCAAATCAAGCCTTATACAAACATATACAAAAATCCCACATACATAAAACAGAAAACAAACCACATCTAACATAAGTCTTGACATTATTCCATCCGATCTCCTGCTTGATTACTTGGAGATTGAGGATGAAAGGGGGGGGGGGCACAAGGCTCGTGGATAATATATTTATAAATTAAATGATAAGCGAAAGTAATTGCAAACCTTTTTGCCATTTCTTTCAAAAGTTCCTCAATAGAAAATTTTTCAAATTTCTTATTTCTCAATCTTTTTAAAACATTGCTAAAATAATTTCCATAAAATCCTTCTTTGAAAATCCACAAAGAGCTTATTTCTCAAAATTTCACATTTGTCACTTTTCATAAACAAAATCAAAATCATGTAAATCTTAATTTCTTTCATATTTCTTAAACATCGCTCAAATAATGCAATGCACACTTATAAACAAAACAAAACACATAACACATCAAATGGTTTGGTTCGGTCCAAAATGTAACGCATCGCATATTTTCGCAGAAGCGATCTGTGCGACCATGAATGGAACGTACTAAATCTTTCTGCAACGTGGTCCGGTGTAGCCGTGACTTATGGGAGTCCGAGATCGAACTCCAGTGGCTCTAGCAGCAAAAGGGAGAAGGTTTAAAAACAGACAAGTGATCAAATCATTCATAAATTCATCCGAGCAATTCAGATGAATGCAATTTTCATAATTGATCAAATCATTCATAAATAATAATTTTTTCAGAAATTTAATGAGCAACCATTCACAACAAGGAATGCAATTTTCATAATTGATCAAATCATTCATAAATAATAATTTTTTTTCAAAAATTTCATCAATTTATCGAAATCATTGAAAACAATGAATTTAACCTTTGTAACAATTTTTTTTTTCAAAATGATTCGAAAACAATAAAATTCGAAAATCCGTTCTTTCACTTTCTTGATTTTTCACAAATACATGATTAGCTTAAAATTCAATAAATAAATATACTACCCACCTCGAATCGATACTGGAAGCTTGTCCCTAGCTTCAATTTGACCATTTCTTCTTTTATTATCCCAATTGAAAATTTCCTACACCAATTTCACCCAATTTCAACATCATAAATAACATAATTTCTCAAATTGAGCTTAGAAAATACTAATTCCACATATATTCAAACTATCTAAATCACAAATTTCTAAAATCTCCAATTCACAAAATTGGGCATAACCCTAATTAATTTCCATCCAAAATTAAACCCATAATACTTAGCAATCACTAAAATTGACTTCATAATATACAAACCCATATCATTTTCCATGATTCTAAACCAAAAATTCAAGAAAAACTCAAAGCTTAAAACTTTTCTCTTACCTCTTTTCCTCTCCAAATTCAGATTTTTTGTAACGCCCTACATTAGGGGTTAGAATATTAAAGGAATTTAGTACGAATTATGGATGTTATTTGCTTATTAACTTATTAACTATTGGCTTAAATTGTGCATAAGTATTTTGGCATGCATTCATGGCATTTTCCGGGTTAATTGGTTTCATGAAACTTCGGATTGATTTATACAATATTATTATAATTTTTGTAATTTTTGTATACTTCAAATATTTTTAGAAATTCATGGAGGATTAGTTTTGAGTTGACAATTTATTGTGAGAGTCATTATTTTCTGACGGAATTTTGGTAAATTTTTGGAAGGTTTCTGGAATTTTTGGGTAATTGTTACAAATAAGAATTCATAACAATGTTTTTGGTTATTTATTACTATTTGGATCTTAGCCGTTTATTAGCTGTATCGCAATCTAAATCTTAAACGCAATGATTTAAATCGAACAATTATCGTTTATTCCTCACCGAATGCCTCCCTTACCCATCTATCAGTAGAGTTAGCGAAGCCATTCACTCACCAATTCCTGCTATTGGAGTTTTCTTTGGAAAGCTGATAAGTAGAATTTAACGGTTAGTTTATCATACGCGAGTTACATCTTTGTTTGTGTTTTTGTTTAGATTTATCATGTTTGAAGCTTAGGATAATTCTGAGAGGTTAGAATTGCTAAATAGGATAGTTGTAAGGTGAAGAAGTTAGAGGAAAGTGAAAAAAAGAAGAAGAAGAAGTTTCAGAAGTCGAAGGTTGAAGACGGTGAACAGTATAGCATAGTGAATTGTGAACAATGTCAGTGTCGGTGAACAGTGTCTTGCTACAGTAACCGTACGTATGTGTGAACAGTAACTGTAACATCTCATTACCGATGTGAGGGCATATCGGTAATTCGGATGGATTGAGTAGTGAGTGCATTCATAATTGAATTGCACGTATAGTTGCCTCATCAGTGATAAATGAGATTAATTCCACATGCATAAATAGTGACATGCATTCATGATTGTTCCAGCATTTGACTGTGATTATGAGTCGAATTGTGAACTGTGAAAATTGTGTGAGTTATTGAGAATTAAGCGATAAGTGAAATAGTGAATTTTGAGATAAAGTGTTAGATATGGTTTATTGAGTTACAGAGAATCGGAAATTGAGAATTGAGCCTGGGAGCGAGTGTTTCACATTTTTGTGGATTTATGAGAATTTTTCGAATTTTAGAGTTATGTGATCGGACTGAAAAAATGGCCTAGAGATTGATAATTGAGATTTTGGTTCCGAAAGTGAGTGGAAAGTGGCTTGAAAATTTAGAGTTATGAGTTTGAGAATTATTGTGATAAGCCATTGAAATTTGAGATTGAAATTAAGTGATTTGAGGACTGATAGATTTTGAATCTCAGTTAAAATTAGCCCTGAGTATATATATATAAGAGGTTTGGGAGTTAGGGTTTAAGATATTTTTCCCCTTTCCCTTGTTCACCGTCGACGATCGTGAGCTTCTTCCTTGGAGGTTTTCGTTTGTTCCTTTCATTGAGGTTAAAGAGCTGTTAGAAGTTGGAGGAAGATGATGAGGGTTGAGATTTGAGAGTGATTCAGCGATAGATTGAAGCTTGGAGGATTTCGGACTTTGCGATTTTTCTAGGGTTCCGATTGATCGTTGATTTGGTAAGTTTTATTGTGATTAATGTTGTATTTATGGTTGCTTTTAACATTTATGGCATTTATAGTGTTAAATCTGAGCGATAGAGTAGTTGAGAGTGTTAATGGGTTTGAGAGAGAGAGCATTAATGGCGGAAATGCGATTCGGAGGAGACGAACCAGTCGCACGTTGCGACGAATAAAATTAAATGTTAATTGACGTCACGACGAGCGTGGAAATAGCTGGGACGTCGCGGCGAAGCAGGCGAAATTCCACGCCACGACGAGGGCAGAGGACGTCGCGACGTAGGTGTGAAATGGACTTCACGCCGCGCCGCGGCGAACGTTCCCTGTGCGCCGCGACGAGAGTTGAGAAGTCGCGGCGAAGAATGAAAGTGAGATGGAATTGAATTGGTTTTTAGGGTATATCTTTTAGTGTAGACCTCTGATTGAGACGATTCTTGATTCGTTGTGAACTAGAAAAAGAGGTCTACGATTGTGATAGAGATTGAGAGTTTGAAATTGATCATCGAGATTTTAATTATCGAAAGAGAGCCAATTTCAGTCCTTAGTGAAATTTAAGAGTCATATTTTGACAAATGAAGTTATAAGTGAGGGCTTAATGAATGAGTTTGACCTAGTGAATAGTGAATCATGACTATGAAGTGAGAGATAGTGGAATTGGATTAGAGCGCTGGACATCATGAATATGCATCATATAATTGCGAATTTAGACATGTGCATCAGTGAATTCGATTAATCGTGCATGTTAGTAATTGAGAAATCATTTGAATATTATAGAGGCTCCGATGGATCGATATTCCACGGGCAGTGCTGAGACTTCCCGAAAGGTAGCTTGGGAGTTCAGGTGAGTAACCTAGTTGGTTTCTCAGCTTTTATGTGGTTAAATGTGCTGTGAATGTGTGTAAATTAAGTGTAAAAGTGAGTGATATAAATGTGAAGTGAATGAGCTAAATGTGATAAGTCTTAGTGATTGTGCTAGTGTAAAGTATTGACCATGAGAGTGTTGTATATGAATGTGTTGAGACTGTGACTATACGTGCTGAGTGAGATATAAATTATTGTCTGTGCAAATGTGAGTGTATGAGATTGTGAACCAGTGTATGAGATTATGCGTAAGTGTTTTGATAGTGAGATTGTGAATCAGCGTAAAGAATGATGAGTAAGTGTTTCGATTTTGACAAGCGAGTGAAGTGAGATAAATGTGCTAGTGACTGTGTATGTGTTAGTGCATGCTAAGCATGAATATAAGTGATAACTTAACAGTTGTGACTGGAGCTTAATGATCAGAGCTTCAAGCTCGATAATCAGTGAATGGGCCTCAGGCCAAAACGGCAGTAGTGCATACCCAGAGGGCTCTCCTACTTGCCTAAAATATGATTATTGTGAAAGGGAATAGTGCATACCCAGAGGGCTCTCCTATCCCTAAAGCGAGTAGGCAGTAGTGCATACCTAGAGGGCTCTCCTACTCGCCGAAAATGTGATCAGTGTGAAAAGTACCCGAATCGGGACAGTGAAAATGCTTAGTCAAAACGACATCATAAATTGAGAAATTGCATACATTATGCATTTGACAGTGTAGCGAAATTATGAATATGTGTGATATGTGCAAAGTGTGAATTGATATATCTGAGCTGTGTTGTAGTGTAAATGTGTAAAGTGTGTGCAGCGATCAGACTGTGTTGTGAAATTTGAGAATGTGTGTGTGAGTGACAAACTATGAATAGTGTGAAAGGCGATACGCCTTATATGTGTAAAAGTGGCAATGTATGAGATGAAGTGAAATGTGATGATTGCTCAGCTATATGTGTAAATTGTGATTATAGTGTAAAGCGTGTGCAGTGATCTAAAATGTGAAAAGTGTTTATAGTGTTCCAAATTGTGTTAATATATATCTATGCGATATATTATGTGTATATGCATGAGTTGGGTGAACCATCGATGATGGTTTCTCATTGAGTTCGCAAAATCACCCAACATTGCAATTATTTTTCAGGGATTGAAGAGTACCCCGTTGAACAAACGGGAGTATGTTTATCGCAAGCGAGTCAGAGTTCGATGTTGGGATCAGTTCGCGTCTGCTTTAGTGTAGTGATGTCTTATGTGTACTGAATTTCCGCAATTTATTCAGATTAGTGATTTTGTTCAGTGGGCCCAAGTGTTTAGTGTATAAGTGATTTTGGTAAAAAGAGAAAATGTTTTCTGAGTTTTGAATTGCAGTGATTGCTCTAGTACGCCACCCTCGCGGGACACGGGCTCGGATATCACCATCGATATCGGTTCAAGGAGGGAGTGGTGCTCTGATAAATATGTATTGGTGAGCAAAGATCTTGTATGTATTTGTGAACGAGAATCAAATGCGTATTTGTGAACAGTAACTATAAGTATTTTTTCACCCAAAAATGTATAACGGCTAGGTAATAACGGTTAGTTGATGGTAAAAAAATGGCTAGTTTACAAAAATGCTCTATAAATAGATACCACTCCTTCATAATTTACTTCATCCCTTACCTCACAAGTGATTCTTGACGAAAACCAAATTTCAAATGTTGTCTGCTATTTCAGTTTTTTGTCTACTTCTTATTATTATGTATTTTTGTTTCATTCTTAGTGTAGAGCTAAATTGTAACATCCCCTCTCCTATAGGAAAGGGTATTTTAGTAATTGGGACGGGTTCGGGATATTAAATTATATCTCGGCATGCGCATACAGCATATAGCCTCTATGATTAATGATTGGTTGCACATGCACATAGTATACATGCATTCATGACATTTTCCGGCTTAGGTTTTAAATTGAACTTCTGTGTGAAATTAATGGAGTAATTGAGTTTGGAAAATTATTTGGACTGTACCATAAATTGTGGATTTTTCCGGAGAAAATTCCCGGACCGGCAAAATCACCAATTGGCGAATCGGTCAAATTTCGGTAGCAAAAATCGCTACCCACTGGCACTGTAATATTGGGTATATTATTTTGGGACTGTAAGTAGGGTCACTGGAGTTAAATGGAGTAACATTTTGGACTGGATTAAACAAATATACTTTGACTTTTCTTTGACCTTGAAACCAATGAGAATTTGCCATTTATAAAGAGGCATTAAATGCTCCCTTTCAAGGCTTACGGATATGTATTGTTATTAAAAGGAAAGGATGAATTGTTTTAAGGCTTTTGGTAATGGTTCATCCGAAAACACACAAAACACCAACTCTTCATTGCAACCATCGAAATTTTGCTCCTTTTCTCATTTTCTCCATAACTTTAAGCTATTATCTCTTACTCCCATCAAAGCTAGATGATGAATATTGTGCATACTTGAGAAGGAAAGGAGGTTGGTACCTTGGTGTAGGAGTTAGAAGTTGGTTATTGAAGCTTTGAAGGAGGTTTTGTATTAGGTAAGTTTTCATTTAAGGTTTGAGTTTTAGATGAGATTTGCATATGGAATTAAATGCCATGATAGTGAGGAGTGATTAATAAAAGGTTTAAAGCATGTATTAAGTTCATGTAGGCATTAAAAGTGATGATTACTATGATTTGAAGAAATGGGTATGAGGCTAGGTGAAGATGTATTGAAATTAATGATATGGTTTGATTTTGAATTGAATATGGATAATTATTTGAGTATTTGAATTGAGGAATTTAGTGCTGCCAATTTTTCATTATTAGCCCTAGTATATGTATGACTTAAGTAATATTTAATTTGTATTTATTTTGATGTCTAGTGATGTAAAAAAGGCATTGGAAGTGATTGAACTAAGGTTAACATTGAATCTGGGAAATTGGAATTATAATTGATGTTACTGTTTTATTCATAACTTATTGTGTAGAAATGAAAATGAGGTAAGGTTAGTGGCCACTGAAACTTTGGAATGTTGGCTTCAATTTAGTGTGAAATAGGTGTTGTTGAATTTCAATGATAGAAGGGTGAATTCTTGCATGGAAAGTTACTATTCCATTGCCTGTGAACAGTAACCGCAACCATGACATCTGAGTTTTGTTGATTTTTCTGAATTAATTGAGATGAAATTAGGGAAAATGGTCTTCATGGAAGTTGTAGCATATTGAATTATCTTTCCATTTCTACTGATATTGCTATTTTTAGAATTGTATATTGGGAGATATGAATTGATTACTAATGACTGGTTTTGAGCATTTTGGATGAAACCTAGTCTAAGTGTGATTTTGTGAGTTTTCGGATTGGAGGCAATTTTAACATTTTATGTGGACTGAAGTGGTGTGAGTGAGCTTCTGAAGAATTGTAGAGGAAGAGATTACCTTGAAAATGATATATGTTGTGTAATTTTTAGAAGTCAGAATTGGGAGTTATGATTTTTCAAAAACTGACCCTACATTAGGTTATGAATGGCTGATCATAACAGAAACTTCCATAACAGTTTTGAAATTGTTAGAGATCGAATTGGATGTTGAGTGCTTCATGAAAATTGAAGTTTGAGATGTTATCTTTTTAGGGATATAAAGTTCTGATTTTACTGACTTGTATATAGAAAGTTATGTTGTTGTAAGGTTACTGCCCACATTGAAGGATTTCAGGGACAGTAACATTAGATGAATTAATTGACTAGTTTAGAAATGAAATTGTCAATGTACTGCCCTGCGTTAATGGGAATTGAGTAGGCAGAAGGTTTGATGGGATATTTGACACCCTTAGGGTTGGAATTGATTTTTATGGTCTTCTTGAGAATTGTAGAGCTTTTCATAAGCTTTCCAACAAGGTATAGTTTGCATTTTTCAGAAATGTGTAGAAAGAGTTATGGGTGTTGGAAGTTCGGTTGGAAATCAGAAAATAAAGGGGGAAATAAGGGTTATATATAAAAATATAAATTGTTGAGTTTTGGTTTCTTTCGTGAATAACCTTTCCGTCCGACGTCTGATTGACCTGATTCCAGAGGCATCGGATTCGTTGAATATTTAATTTCATTTTATGAGAAAATGGGAATTTTTAGACGGGAATTTGACGTAGCCCCTATTAACGGAACGATGAATCACTGTTTTATTTAATTGGGGACCTATAGAGATCCGAATTGCGCACCGTCAGCGCCTATAGATTCCTAATTTTTAATAGAATTTTATTATGGGGAAATATTGAATTAGGGCCGGGATGCCATGAACATGCATTATACACATTTGACTGATTTCATGTGCATTGTTTAGTCATTTATACCGATGGTAATGGTTATTCATTTAATTTTCTATAGAGGCTCAAGTGGACCATCGTTCCACGGACTTGGTAGAGACTTCCCGGCACTAGCGCGGAAGTTATTAGGTGAGTAACCTAGTTGGTTATTCCAATCTATGTGTTAACTGTGATTTGATTGCCCTACGGGGATTACATGAATTATTACTGTGAATTGATTGCCCTACGGGGATTACGTGGACTACATGTGGTTTTATTGACTGCTTAATGAGACTGTTTAATTGGACTGAATATTGGACTGTGAAATCCCATGTTTACTGCTATGGACCATGTGCATTCATGCACAAATGCATCACACTGTTAAAAGGAAAATTGTGAACCGAGATGCCACTGTACTGAACTGAGCCTAGAGCTCGATATACTGAACCAAGCCTTGAGCTCGACGGGAGATGATTCTCCCCAGACGCGTCTATACTGATCACTGTTATGCGCTCGGTCACAATACTGAAATGAACTGGAAAAGAGTCACATGTGCATTGCATACTGGATTGAATATCTGGCAATATTTTTAACTGGGTGTATATTTACTGTACTGTGACTGTAATTGTACTGTGACTGTGTCAATGTTGTGTTTTGTATAATTACTGAGTGTATATTGTTTCATGCTTATGTGATGCATGAATTGGGAGAACCATCGATGATGATTTCTCATTGAGTTCGCAAACTCATCCAAAATTGCAATTTATTTTTCAGGCCTAAATGTAGACAGATAGCTCCTCGGATTTGTAGAGCCAGTATCTTGTGGATTGGCGAGAGAAGCGATGGCTCAAAGGTCGGTCAGCTGGGCTTTCTTTTGGAGACCTATAGTTAGATCTATCTTTTGTACATTACAGTATGTCATTTAGTGAGTAGTGTTTTGGAGCATGTGTAAACTAAACATATTGACAGTTTGTAAATTACTGAGTTTTGAGTGAACGAAATGGAATCTATTTGGTTTTAAAAAGTGGTCAATTTCTTATTACCGTTTTATGATTGTGATGCCATGATGAGTGTAGTGTTTGTTGTCAGTAGTGGTCTCTTGTCGTAGGATATGTATTGGAATGACCTACGGGCGTTCCGGTTGATACCCTATGGTAAGGGGGCGCTACATTAGGTGGTATCAGAGCATGGTTTGACATCTTTTGGGAATAGTAACAATATAGGTATGAATCAGATGGAACTATTGGAACTGATCAGAATTTTTGTTTTGTTTTAGGTCTTCTGCATTAGGTGATCAGGTTGAGCAGCCAGCTGACCAAGGATCAGTGGGAGCAAGTAGAGAGTCTTCTATGCCTCGTACTGAGGATCTGCCTCCTCGAGTTCCCGAGAGACGGGAGAGGAGGTATGATTTCTTCGCAAGTGGTATGAGATTTTATGGCGATGCAGACCCGGCCGAGGTGAGGATGGTTGGAGAGGACGGAGAGAGTCTTCGACCAGATGGACTGCGAACCTGATGAGAGGTTCGATTATGCGGTGTCTCTGTTGCAGGGCCCAGCATATAAGTGGTGGAAGACTGTGCCAGGCAGTACCACCAGGCCTTGCTTACTGTCATGGGCTGAGTTTCTGAGGGCCTTCAGGGATAATTATATGCCCAAGGTCTATCTTGACATGAAGATGCAGGAATTTCTGGAACTGAAGCAGGGTCGGATGTCGGTGGCCGAATATGAGGTGAAATTTAATAAGCTGATAGATTATGCCACTGTGATGGTCCCGACTGAGGCTGACAAGTGCCGGAGGTTAGAGAATGGCCTCAATACTGAGATCCGTACCAGGTTGGCTCGGTCAGACATGGGTACATTTATTGAGTTGAGGGTTGCTGCCGTTATAGTGGAACAGCTGATGAGGCAGAGACAGGCTGAGATTGGGTCCCGGGGTAAGCGGCCCAGTGATAGTCGCGACTCGATGAAGCTTTAGTAAGCGCTTGAGCGGGACTTCAGTCTCCGGGAGGTTCGAGACGATCTGGTTTTAGGCGGAGGAGTGTTGGTGGCTTCTGGAGCACGCTTGAGGTCTGACTCGGCAGACATCGGTCGTGGATTGCCACGATACATTGAGGTTCAACTTCTTTGGTAGTGGAAGAGTCGGGAGTAATCTGTTGTCTGTGAGTAGAGTGGGTGGATCCGGACGGAGGGTCGAGGTAGAGGCCGTGGTAGAGCTGAGGGGTCCTTTGTGAGGACTGAGGGTCGGGGCAGCCGACCACAGTCCCAGGCGAGAGTATACGCCATGACACGGCAGGAGGCCCAGGACTCCCCTGATGTTGTAGCTGGTATGCTTTTCCTTTCTGATATTGAGGCATTTGCTCTGCTGGATCCTGGATCCACGCATTCTTTTATTGCACCTCATATGGCATGTAGATTGCATGGGGATAGGGAGATGTTACAATATGGGCTCGGTGAGTACACCTCTAGGTACTACTCTTGCATTAGGAGAGATGCATGGGGATGCTCGATCCAGATTGATCAGCGATATTGAGGCGGACCTTATAGTATTGCCTCGAGAGAGATCGATGTGATTACTGGGATGGGTGACTTCGTCCATAGGGCTATCATGGACTGCTATACCAAGGAGGTTGTTTTGGAGTCTCTGGTCGACTAGAAGCGGTGTTGAGAGGAGTTAGTCGAGCGATGCCGGCCGGATGATCTCTTTCCTTAGTGCCACGAGGTTGATGCAGGAGGTTGTGAGGCATATCTCGCTCATGTGGTTGACACGAGTTGGAAAGCAGAGGCTTGAGGATATTCCGTAGTTAGGAAATTTCGGATGTGTTTCTGATGAGTTCTGGGTTTGCCGCCGGATCGGGAGCGAGTTTACTATTGACCTCGTTCCAGGTATCGCTCCTATATCTATACCTCCATATAGGATGGCACCTGTGGAACTGAGAGAGTTGAAGGTTCAGTTGCAGGAGTTGTTGGAGAAGGGGTTTATCAGACCCAGTGTCTCACCATGGGGAGCTCCAGTTTTGTTTGTGAAGAAAAAGGATGGTACTTTGAGGCTGTGCATCGATTATAGCGGTGAATCGGGTGTGAAGAAAGAATAAGTACCCATTGCCTAGGATTGATGACTTATTTGATAAGTTGCAGGGAGCTCAGGTATTCACCAAGTTAGATCTGCGATCTGGTTACTATCAGTTGAAGATTGCAGAGGCCGATGTGCCTAAGAGTGCCTTCAGGAGCAGGTATGGGCATTTCGAGTTTCTAGTGATGCCGTTTGGGTTGACTAATGCCCCGGTAGCTTTTATGGCCTTGATGAATAAGGTATTTCAGCCCTACCTGGATCAGTTTGTTATTGTTTTCATTGATGACATTTTGGTGTATTCGAGGATGAGCGAAGCATAGTGAGCATTTGAGGATTGTGTTACAGACGATGAGGAGAGCGGTTATACGCCAAATTCAGCAAGTGTGAATTTTGGTGGATCGGTAATCTTTTGGGGCATATAGTATTCGGAGAGGGTATTCAGGTGGATCCGAGTAAGGTTGAGGCAGTGCTGAAGTGGGAAGCTCCTAGGAATGTGCCGGAGATTCGGAGTTTCCTCGGATTAGCGGGTTATTACCGGAGGTTTGTCGAGGGGTTCTCATTGATCTCAGCCCCTCTGACAAAACTTCTGAGGAAGAATGTGCCATTCAGATGGACCGAGGAGTGTCAGAAGAGCTTTGAGGAGCTGAAACATCGGTTGACTACTGCACCGGTGTTGGCTATTCCATCTGGGACTGGAGGATTTGAGGTGTACAGCGATGCATCACATCAGGGATTGGGGTGTGTTCTGATGCAGCATGGTAGAGTCATTGCCTATGCCTCGAGACAGTTGAGGTCTCACGAGGTAAACTATCCTGTTCATGATTTGGAGTTAGCTGCAGTTGTATTTGCATTGAAGATTTGGAGGCATTACCTGTATGGTGAGACCTTTCAGATCTTTACTGACCATAAGAGTTTGAGATACCTACTGAGCCAGAGAGAGTTGAATTTGAGACAGAGGAGGTGGCTTGAGTTGTTGAAAGATTATGATTGTACTATCGAGTATCACCCTGGGAAAGCTAATGTGGTGGCAGATGCTCTGAGTAGGAAGTCACATACTAGTACAGCTCAGATTCAGGCTATGAGGTTGCCTAATTTGGTTCAGTTAAGGGCTTTGAATGTGCAGTTGAATCTGGAGCAGGATGGAGTATTATTGGCTACATTGAGACTGAGACCGATGCTACTGGACAGGATCAGGAGAGTTCAGGATAAGGATCCTGTTATGGTGAGACTGATTGAGAAAGTAAAAACTGATTCGAGTTCTGAGTCCTAGTATATGTTGCTGATCTCATCATTACCGAAGATGATAAAGAGGAAATTCAACGAATGAAGGAGAATTTATCAGTTCGCTTCCAAATGAACGAACTAGGAGAGCTTAAACATTTCCTCGGACTAAAAGTGGATCGTACAGAAGAAGGTCTCTTTCTGTGTCAACAAAAGTATGCCTCGAATATATTGCAGAAAATTGGAATGTTTAACTGTAAGCCTATATCAACACCAGTGGAGGAAAATGCTAGATTATGTTCAGCAGAAGGGAAATATCTTGAAGATGCGACTATGTATCGATAGTTAGTAAGTAGTTTAATCTACTTAACTTTGTCTCGACCAGATATTTCCTATGCAATAAGCATAGTTAGTAGATTTAGGCAGAATCTAAAGAAGCCACATTTGGAAGCAGTTCAAAGAATTCTTAAGTACATGAAAGGCACACTCGATTATGGTATACTATACAAGAAAGGTGGTGAATGTAGAGTTATTAGCTATTGTGATGCTAATTATGCTGGCGATCATGACACACGTCGATCAACATAGGATATGTATTTAATCTTGGTTTAGGAGCAGTTTCCTGGTGTAGCAAAAGACAACCAATAGTTTCGTTGTCAACCATTGAAGCATAATATAAAGCAACAGTGGCAGCAACTCAGGAGAGTACTTGGCTTAAACAATTGCTGAAAGATCTCCATCAATTTATAGACTATGCAGTGCTATTATATTGTGATAATCAATCAGCAATCCACTTAGCTAAAAATTCGATGTTCCATGCAAGAACGAAGCATGTGGAAGTACATTATCACTATGTACGAGAAAAGGTACTTCAGGAAGAAATCAAATTGGAGAAAATTAATACAGAAGATGAAGTCGCAAATATATTTACCAAAGGGATCAATGGAATTAAATTCACATTATTTCGAATAAAACTTGGAATCACGACAAGGATGAAGCAGTAAGTCGGTGTTGAGGGGGAGTGTTAAACTACAACATTGATTACTTGGATTCTTCTCGTAACTTGAAAACCTGGTTGCAGGCTATTGCAAAGAAGCTAGCAAATCTTAGTGCCAAAGGAGTCACAACTGTTATTGGAGGTGGGGATTACATTCTTCTTTGTGAAAAGTAGGAGTTGTTGAGAAAATGAGTCACATTTCCCTTTGGTGGTGGTGCTAGCTTGGAATTGTTGGAGGGCTAAGAGCTTCCTGGTGTGCTTGCTCTTGATGAAGCCACACCAGTTGTTGTATAAGACTTATTGCCAATTCAATTTCTTTGGCAAATTATGCCTTCGTTCTTGTTATTCATAAACGAGAAATGAACCGTTGTATAAAGATGAGGTTGATATTGTAAATTTTCTCTTTGCTTTCCCAAGAGAACTACTTTTCTTATTATGTGTATAGGAGGCGGGCTTAAATTCTCCATCTCAATCCTAATTTTTTCCCCCAAAATGATGTCATTCAATGGTAAGAAAAATAGATGACAAAAAAGCCATGAGAGGTTTCGATAAGATATGCTCTTTTATTGAAATTACTATTTCTACTTACAATTTTCGCGATAGCATAGAACATTTGAATTTATTAAGGGGTGTTTGTTTTTATTTTGGTTTTGGTTTTTGTTTTAAATTCAGTAAAAAATCGCTTGTTTGAGTTTTTAGTTTACATTTTAGTTTTGGTTTCTTAGGTTTTAAAATTATGAAAACCATAAAAGTAGCTTTTATTTTCTATTTTGTTTTTATAATCTGATTTACTATTATTTAAATATATTATTTAATTATTAATAAAATTATGAATAATTTAATTCAAGATTATATATTTAATAAATTAAAATTAATTATCAATAAAATTGTGACTTATTTTATTTTATAATTAAATTATATGTAATTAAAATTTAATAATTATTAATGAATATAATTAAATTTAAAATATACAAATATTCAAATAAATTTTGATTTAATAATTGAAATATATTTCAAGTAAATATTAATTTATAAATAAAATATTAATTTATAAATTATTTATTTTATTAAAATAACATAATTTTATTAATAATTATTTAATAAATATTATGTAAGAGATTAAATAAATTTATTTATTTAAAATAATTTATCTTTAAATTTTATCTAATATGTAATTATTATCGGTGATAAAATACAACTAAATTAATATTAATAACTAAACAAGTTTTATTTTTATTTAAAAAAGCAAAAGAAAAACTAAAACTACAATAAAAATAAAATTAAAACTATATGACACTTAAACTAAAAGAGTTAACTTTGGGTAAGGTTTTTTTCAATTACTATTGTACTTTTATTCTTCGGTCAAATTTCAGGTTCGATTTCAGGTGGGCACATTTCTTGTAAGAGCTGAAGGTTTAACTATACGTCGTCGTTTAGTCGATTTTTTAGAAGCTTCTGTATTTAGCATCTAAAAGCCCTGTCGCCTAGACCTGGCAAAACGGGCGGGTCACTCGTTTACCCGCCCGTATCCGCCCTAATAGTCCGTGTATGGGTTGGTATATTTTTTTACCCGTTTTATTTTTACCTGTATCCGACCCACCCGTTGATTTAACGGGTGGGTCGGGTCCAACTCGCGGGTACCCATAGGTACCCGCAAAATTATTTAAATATATATATATATATATCATATAATTCATATGAGATTAAAGGTAAAATGTGAACTCAATAAATCTTTAAAATGTTGGCATAAGATATTTATCATTTATATTTGTTAATTGTAGATGATGAAGTGGATGAAGATCGTCTTCTTGTGCCATTAATTAATTTGGAGAATGTGGAATCATTGGAATCCACCAACACCATTGATTCATGAACGTTACTTGAGGTATTTTTACATATATTTTATATCATTGGAATATTTTTGGTTTTTTCTTTAGGGATTTTATATGTTGTTGTTTATAGTGATATTTTATTGATTATTTTATTTGGAGGGAATAATATGAATTTTATTTTTAATTGCATTCAGGGATTGGATTTTAATTGCTTTCCGTGGAAGAAGTGTATGAGAAGATTGAAGAACAAACTTTAATCTAACGGAAATCAATTACTAATGGTTTTTGTGTTGGCATTAATAAATTAAATTTGATGTTTGTATGTGTTGTTATAACATATTGTTATTGTGTGATGTGTGTTGGATTCATGGATTAGGATAGTTTTAATTTACATATATTTTGTAATTTTAGCTTAATTTATACTATTTAGATAAATTTAGCTTGATTTATATTTGTTTCATTTGTATTAATTAACTTAATTAAATTTGGGTCGCTAAATAGATCAATTCGGTGACATTTTAAACATGCAAAATCGCCCATTTAATGAAAATTTAAATTTGTTGAATAAGTTTATTAATTGAAATTTAAAAAATGAAAATAAAAAATATATTGCGGGTAACCCACAAGTCTACTGGGCAGGGTATGGATTTTCAAAATTATTACCCATTTCTATAAATTTATCCGCGAATCCGTACCCATAAGATCCGTACCCATAAGACCCATATCCATATTCAGACCACCCGGCCGTTTGCCAGGTCTACTGTCGCCTGACGTATAGTCGATTTTAGAAGCTTCAAAATTAAATCGACCATCGTCACCTAAACTAAAAGAGTTCAAAAACCCTCTCACGCAAAGTGATGACGTCACAAGGTCCGGATAAGTTTCACTCTTTCGTCAATAGCAGGAGGCAAGTGTATTATCTATTCTGATGTGATCCAACTTCTCAACTCTCTGGATTTATCCCTGAAGGCTCTTCAATTTATCTCTTCCCAAATCCGTAAGACAACGCAACTTTGAATATTCATTCCTCTGGTATGTTCTGCTTGGCGTGGTATCTTTGGGTTGTCGTGAGGACCGACCGGTCGAGGAAGAGATGACAGTACCAAAGAGCATGGTCTCTTACTATTTTCCGGCCGGTAAAGAAAAGTTGGAAAATTTTCTTAAAAAAAATTTGGGCTAGATGGTGGGCGTAATGGTCCAATAAGTCTAATCGACTAAGCAAAATCCTAAAAATTTTCCATCTTCCCGTACGTTCCTCGCTACTTAACGGCAATAATCTTCTTCAGGTACCTAGGGGCATGCTGCGTTAGATAATCATCAGTTTGACCTTCTCGGTTCTGAGTCTAAACAGTAAAAGAAACTTCCCACCTATATATAGTATGTGCTTTTCTTGTATACTCTTGTTCTTCTTTCCCCTTCCTATTTCATTTTCAGTGAATAGAGCAAGTCAGCTTATTGGCTGGATTTGAGGAATGAAACGGTCCGGTCGATTAAAACTATAAACTTGCGATATGGAAATCAAGTCTGGTGTCACTGATCACTCGCCCGAATTTGATATTCTTCTTTTGATCTTTTTGGGCACTTTTATTAAAAGCTAGTTTTTTTTTTTCATTTTACTTCCTCTCCTTACCCATCTGTTTCTACATGTTATTTTCTCAAACCCATTTTCAAAACTTAAAACTTCTTTTAAGGTGTTGTCTAATGGGGTGATAGTTCTTGAGAGAGGAGGGATAGAGAAGTCGCGGCCGCTCGAGGGTAAGGGTGATTTTTTTTTCTCTGAATAGTCCTCTTATTTTTCAAAGTTTACTGATCTTGGCCGGGTTGGTACTTTTGAACTCATGATGATGGGACCGTAAATATAAACAAGGCTTTGTACCATGTTCTGGCTAGTATGGTACAAATTCATATCACTGCATCGGAGATGCTAAATTCTAGGCAACTTTTTGTTTGTATTTAAGTTGGTTATTTGTTTGGACAGGGCTTTATACACATTCAATTATCTGTTCATTATATGATTTATGCATGCCTGCTTTATTTTTGTTTGTTAACAGTGCATCCTTCTTAACACAGGTCTATTTGAAATGGCTGGAGCTCAAGAAATAACGGCTACGAGTGAATTCTTACGAGTAATCTTTTCCGTTTCATTTCCACTCTGTTTCGTCAAACTAATAATTGTTAAGTGGTTGATAGTCTTCTTTTGCATGTTTTCAGCTGCAATCTAATTTTGCTAGAATTATCCTGTATAATATCTTGTTTCTTTGTTTGTGTGATTCAAATTCATTTCCTTAGTTAATTTTCCATTTTCATTGCAGGGTACTCATAGACAAACACTATTGATACAGAGATGCTTGCCTACTAACCGAAGAAACCAATTATTATGGAGAAAACTTAGAACCACACCTTCAGGGGGGATAGCAAACCAAAACGGAGTTTCAATCGGATGTTATCTGAAGGCCGGGCTGTTATTCTTTGGAGGTGTGAGCGGCTACTGTTGATGAGCAATCTAGCTTGGTTGAAAAACCTGTCGATGAAATTCTCCATTTTTACCGTGTCCCTTTAATGCAAGATAGTGCGACTCTTGAATTGCTTAAATCCGTTCAAATTAAAATCTCAAATGACATTGTTGGTTTGCAAACCGAGCAATGCTTTAATGTTGGGCTTGGTTCGGAGATTTCAAGTGAAAATCTTGGGGTTCTTAGATGGCTTCTCAAGAAACTTTTGACCACGAGAACTTGGGAACTTGTAGCTTTCTTTAAAGAAAAGGAGAGAAGGATTGAGCCTGTGATAATTGAGGTTGGGCCTAGGTTGTCTTTCACGACGACTTGGTTTGCAAATCTTTGTATCAATTTGTCATGCTTGTGGATTGATAGAGGTGACTAGAATGGAAAGATCTAGAAGGTACTTATTATTTAGCAAGCGTGTCTGCAGGATTATCAAATAAAGGAGTTTGCAGCTATGGTTCATGACCGAATGATGTAATGTGCTTATACTCGAAGTTGACATCCTTTGAGACTAATGTGATTCGAGAGGAAGTTCAATATATACTGTCATGGAAAGGGGAGGAAGGCTTGGAGGAAATTAATCAGAAATGGGATTGGCATTTGACGAGCAAGATCTGCGAGACTACACTAGGCTATTTAGGGATGATATCAAAAGAAATCCATCAACTGTGGAACTTTTGACATTGCACGATCTAACAAATGAGCATAGCGAGCCTTGGTTTTTACAGAAAGATTGTCATAGATGGACGGTAGATGGATAGGACTCTTATGCAAATCGTTAAGAGTACTCTGCAAACAAATCCAAACAATTACATTATTGGTTTTAAGGAATGACTCGGTCTGATCAAGGGCTTCCTTGCGAACAATTGTGTCCTCTTTAGTGGGTTCACCATGTCCGTTAAGTGCAACTTTCGCGATCTGGATATTTTATTTCTGGTGAGACCCACAATTTTCCTTGTCTTGTGGCACCTACCCGGGCGAGAGGCAGTGCTAGGGGTCGAATCGGGGATACACATGCAACTAGTCGGGGGTCATTTGTTGTTGCACCACAATTTGGTTAGTGTGTTGGTAATCTGAACATAGAGGGGGCCTATGCTCCATGGGAGGATCATTCTTTCCCATATCCATCAAATTTGACATCACCTTTGCAGATTTTAATTGATGCTAGCAATGGTGCATCGATTATGGAAACAAGTTTGGTGAGCCCTTGATTGAGGATATACTCGAACTTTTGGAATGAGACTTCCAAGTGGAGAGAGACGGAATGGTTAAAGCCAATTATGTTTAGTGGGGCATTGGCAGATTGAACACACTCACATAACAAAAGGAGAGCTGAAATTGGAATGTTGGTTGTAAAGATTGGTGGTCCCGCATATCGAATTGGAATGGGAGGTGGGGCGCGTCAAGTATGGTTAGTGGCGAGTGATGTAGAGCTTGATTTTAATGCGATGCTGACATGGGGATCTTTGGGATGGCACAAAAGCTATGATCGTGTTGTCCGTGCTCGCATTGAGATGGGTGAAAATAATCCTATTATTAGCATCCATGATTAGGGAGTGGTGGGAATTGTAATGTTGTCAAGGAAATTATATATCCCAAGGTCTTTGAGATTGACATTAGGCGATTGTGGTTGGTGATCATACTTTGTTTGTATTGGAGATTTGGGGTCTTTGAGTACTAGGAGCAAGATGCGATCTTGATTAAGCACGAAAGTCGTGGCCTTCTGATCTATTTGTGAGAGGAAAGGTTGTCAATGGCCGTCATTGGGGCAATTAATGGTGAGGCTAATTATATTGATTGATAGCTTGGCTATTGAGAAATGTCGTTACGGTGGACTGCCTCCTCCTCCTGCTGCATCAATCTTGAACTTGAGAAAGTCCTTGGGGACATGCCAAAGAAGACATTTGAGTTCAAAAGGTTCGTCAATGCACGGAGCCGCTTGACATTGCTCTTGGAATCACAAATGATTGATGCTTTGAAGAGGGTATTAAGACTTCCATCATGTGTTCTAAATGGTTTTAACAACTAAAGTTGATAGGTGTGTGATGGGTCTTGTAGCACAACAAAAACAGTTGGTCCTTTGCAGATTAACTTTGGCCGATGTTGTTGTCATAACTCAAACTTACTCGACTTGATTTGGGGTGCATGTGCCATCGGATAGCGACCAATCAAAGGCTTGGTAGATCCAAAAGCAATGGCAGATTGGCTGTTGGAGAAGCACTCACTAATCTTGTTTGGGCAAAGGTCACTTCTCTTTTGATGTTAAAGCAAGTGGGAGCCGGATGTATCTTGCTAAGCTTGATGGGAAGGGGTAGATATGTATGATGTTGCAGCATGCTCTTTGAAGCTATGATTGAACTTGGAATTGCAATTGATGGTGGCAAGACGATCTTTCCATGGCAGCCCATCTTTGTTGGTGAGGTTGTTAAGGCTCAGGGAATCTGTTATAAGTGTATATGTGACTTGTCCGACATAACAAAAATAGTGACCGCAGATTTGAAGTTGGGGATGATGGCATTTTGTTGCAGATTGATTTGGGAAGGAAACATCGGTTAGGTGGATCGCACTTGCTCGGGGTTTGATCAAGTTGGAGATGGCGCCTACGATCTTGAGGATGTTCGATTACCTAAGAGTGTTTTTGAGGGTGTCCGGGATCTTATTGTCGATGAATGATCTCATCCGCCATGACATTAGTGATGGTGGTTTCTTGGTGTGTGCCTTGGAAATGACATTTGCCGGTAATTGTGGCATCACTTGAACTTGAAATCACGAGGTAAAAGCCTCTTCGAGACCTTATTTGCGTAAGAGCTTGGTCTTATTATTGAGGCCAGTCGAAAGAACTTGGATGTTATAACAAAAAAGCTTAGCAGTTGTGGGGTTTCAACTGAGATAATTGGGGAACTGTCACACCCTCAATAGAACTAAAAGTTGATGGCATTGCTTACCTGAATGAGGAAACTTCTATCCTCAGGGACATGTGGGAGGAAACAAGCTTTCAGTTGGAAAAGTTCCAACGGTTGGCTTCTTGTGTGGATCTTGAGAAAGAAGGATTGAAGTGTAGGCATGAACCTTTGTGGAAGTTGTCGTTCACTCTGTCCTTCACTGATGAAAAATATATGATTGCACTTTCAAAACCAAAAGTAGCTGTGATTCGAGAGGAGGGTAGCAATGGGGACAGAGAGATGTTTGCAAAGACCTTTGTATCTTCTGGTTTTGAACCATGGGATGTGACTATGTCGGACCTTTTAAACGAAGCCATTTGTCTTGGTGAATTTCGTGGAATTGTGTTTGTAGGAGGTTTTAGCTATCTTGATGTTCTTGATTATACAAAAGGTTGGTCCTTCCATCGACCACTTTTGATTCAATTTCAGAATTTTACAAATGCCCGGACACTTTTAGTCTTGGTGTGTGCAATGGTGTCAACTCATGGCTCTTTGGGGTGGGTTCCAGGCCCCAAGTTGGAGGTGTTCTTGGCTGGGGAGACCCATCGAACCAAAATTCAGTCACAATGAATCTGGTTGATTTGAGTGCCACTTTACTAGCGTGAAAATAGAGAGTTCACCAAACTATAATGCTCAAAGGAATGGAAGGTAGTACATTGGGTGTATGGGCTGCCCATGGAGAAGGACGAGCTTATTTCCTTGACGATGGCGTCTTTGGATCGTGTGGTTTATTCAAACTTGGCACTGTCGGATATTGTGATGATGAAGGAATCCAGCGAAGCTTACCCTTTCAATGTCAATGGCTCTCCATTAGGAGTAGCGACAATTTGCTCTCGATGGGAGGCATCTTGCGATGATGCCTCATCTAGAGCGTTGCTTCTTGATGTGGCAGTTTCCATGGTATCCCAAGCATTGGAATGTTGACAAGAAAGGCCCCAGTCCTTGGCTGAAGATGTTCTAGAATGCCAGAGAATGGTGCTTCTGAGAAAGTTTTAGGTAATCTCTTCTTCATCCTTGTCACAGATTGTTGTCTTATTACTACTGACAATTGTTCAATATTCCTACTTAAAGATGCCATTTGGAATGGAGGAAAAAAAAGCTCTATCCAATCTAAGCCTTTTGAGGAGATGACTTTGCTTTTTGTTTATGAGTGGAAGTTTGTTCTAGGTTTCAAATTTTATCTTGTACATTGAAAAGATGTCTGAGAAACAAGGGTCTCGACAATTTTTTTAACTGTTGCTCTTCTTTACGCTCTTGTTTCCTTTGATTTTTTTGTATGATACCTAGATAAGCAATAGGTAAAATAAAAATAAAAATCAAATTTGATAATAATCAAGGTTTTAAAAACTTTTAAATGTTGGCATCAACATGTTACCTGGTTCCAAGAAAACAGAGGCACACAAGACTCTTTAAGACATGTGGATTTGACCTTGAAAAAGGTAAATGCATGCTTCCATACTTTTGTGAAAAGCTCGTTATTATTACTTCAGATTACTTATTATTTGCATTAAATCAGCTCAAGTGTGAGACTAATTTGGAGGACATATGCAAAGCATTCAAGGACTACTAGATATCTCCAATGGTAATGCTCTTCAGTTCATCTCTATTGGAAACCATCACTAGTACCAACATTCTTTCTTTTCTATTGATGCAAGTGAGAAATTAGGATGGAATAATTAAGTCTAGTTACAAGTATCCAGTGTTTTAACTATATTAATGCTTGTTTTTTATTAACCGGATCATATCCAGAAGTTGTTGCAGAAGATTGGTAAGATGCTTTATGAATCCTCAATGTTCTATGTAAAGGGGTCATTGATTCAATTGTCTAAGTTGTTTGTTTTGAGGACTATATGTTGGGAAATAGTCAGCTGAATATTTCCTAAGATATTATTGACTCCTAAAAGTCAATAAATCAGATCAGATAACATGTATCATATCTAATATTGTGTACAAATATTAGGAGATTATGTATAGTTATTAGAAGATTATGTACAGATACTTGTTTCCTAAATTAGCTAGCTCTATTTCTATATATACATGTAACTATGTCTCGATGAAATAAGAAAAGAAATACAACTGCTCAATATTTCGCATGGTTTGAGAGATATACCAACGATTCTAAACCCTAGCCACCACCTACATCGATATTAGCTTTTGAACCCTAGCTGCCACTCTCGTTTCTAATCCTACAAACCTATGTCAACCATGCACGATGGTGAATCTTCTAACCCAACTCATCCAACACCTCCTACTCATAATACTACCTCGATTCTCATTCCATTTAGATCCTCTATCATGCGGCTGAATGGAGAATTTTCTTCATTAGTCCCAATCGTTAGAATGTACATCGCGGTAAAGGAAAGATTGGGTATTTTATAGGTGAAAAAAGGAACCTACGGTGATGATCCTACACATGGAATATGGGATCTGAAAATTCTATGGTGATGACATGGTGGTAAACTCTATGGAGGAGGATATTAGCTCAATTATATGTGTTACCACATGCCAAGGAGCTATGGGACAATGTGAATTAGATGTATTCGATTTGGGAAACCGGTCCCAAGTGTATGAATTAACCCTCAAGTTAGGTGAGATTCATCAAGGTGAGGATAGTGTTACTAAGTACTTTAATTCTCTGAAACGTTTGTGGCAAGACTTAGATTTGTTTAATGACTATGAATGGAAATCTCGATGGTGTACTATTTTGAAAAACGAGAGAGGATAACATAATTTTAAGTTCTTAATTGGACTTAATGTTGAGTTTGATGAGGTTAGAGGCGGGATTCTTTGGGAGACAGCCACTCCCAACTATTGGAGAGGTATTTGCAGAAGTCCGGCGTGAAGAGAGTAGAAGGTTTGTAAAAGAAATCCTCGACCACTATTGAGAACACAACATTAGTTCTTTGGAAACACTCTTGGTCATATTAAGAAGGTTGAGGAAAAGTCACGGGTATGGTGTGACTATTGCAATAAAGCACGACATACCCGTGAAACATCTTGGAAACTCCATGGAAAACCCGCAAATTGGAAGGATCACGGAAGGAAATTTAATAAGTTGAAGGAAAATTCTACAAATCACTATGAATCACGGAAAATCCCATCAGCACATGAGGTAGATCTTTGGACGAGATCTCTCAAGAGCAGATTAATTACATTCTGAAGCTTCTAAAATCCAAATCTGAATCCTCAAGTGCTCCTAATGCTTCAGTGGCGCAAACTGGTAGTGTTTTAAATGCCTTATCATGTTCCTTTCTATACAATTTCACTCCTTGGATCATTGATTTAGGAGCATCTGACCATATGACCAGTTCTTCTAATTTATTTCAAACTTATGACCCTTGTTCTGGTCATGAATAGATCCGTATAGCAGATGGATCATTTTCTGCTATCGCTAGTAAAGGTTCAGTAACTCTTTCCTCAAATATATGCCTTAAATCTGTCCTACATGTTCCAAAACTAACATGCAATTTGTTATCCGTGAGCAAACTAGCCTGTGACTCTAATTGTTCCATTACATTCTTCAACTCATATTGTGTATTTCAGGAACTAACTTCGAGGAAGATGATTGGCAGTGCTAAGTTGATAGATGGACTCTACTACTTTGTTGATGACAACTTGAAGAATAAAGGAGCTCATGGCTTAAGTAGTATTTGTTCTACCCCTACTAAAGAGCAGATTTTACTCGGCATAATAGATTAGGACATCTAATTTTCCTATCTTAAAAACTATTACCTCATTTGTTTAAATTTGTGGATTGTTCAAAACTTTACTGATGAGCGAGTGCATTTTATCCAAAAGTCATAAGATTTCTTATCCCACTAAACCATATCAACCCTCAAACCCTTTTATTTAATCCATAGTGACGTTTGGGGTCCATCCGTGTTAAAACTCTCACCGGAAAAAATGGTTTGTAACTTTTATTGATGATCATACTCGATTATGTTGGGTCTATTTGATATGTGAAAATCTGAAGTTACTCGAATCTTTCAAAATTTCTATCCATGGTTGAAACTCAATTTCACACATGCATTGGTATACTTCACTCGGACAATGGTGCCGAGTATTTTAATGAAACCCTTGAAAATTTCTTAAGTCTAAAGGCATAGTCCACCAATCTACATGTGTTAACACTCCTCGACAAAATGGTATTGCGAGAGAAAAATAAACATTTGCTAGAAGTCTCTCGATCTATTATGTTTACAATGAATGTGCCAAAATATCTTTGGGTTGAAATTTTTTATTTGCATCATACTTAATTAATCGAATGCCTAGCAGTATTTTGAATTATGCTACACCCTTAGATATGTTTAAACAATGTTTTCTGAAAATAGACTTTACTCTACTCTTCCTATTCGGTATTTGGGTGTCTTGTTTATGTCCACAATTCTAATAAGGAAACTCAAACTAGATCCAAGAGTGAAAAATTTGTTTTTATTGGGTATGCTCCTAGTCAGCGGGGTTATAAGTGCTACAATCCTTTAACTTGAAAAATTGTTAGTTTTCATGGATGTCACTTTCTAGAACATATAAAATTTTCCTTGGGGAGAATTCTATGGAAGTAGAAAATTTTGGGTCCTACTCTAAACCCCTACCCTTGTCATTATTGATCATAATATAATTCCTTATAATGAGGCCAAGATACTATTTCTAATATGCCCATGTACTGGAAATCTCGGTTCGATCATAGGGGGAGAAATACTACCATTTGTTCCTAAGGAACAAAATAATGAGCTTCGTGTTTATACTAAGAGAAAGACTCAATTGAGAAGTAGAGAACAACCTACAATGCATGGCCTTTCGAATCCCTCGGAGACTGAACCTAGGAACAATTCAATTCCAGGTAATCCTTCTGCTCCTTTACCTCTTATTGTACCAAGTAATGATCAATCTTTACCTACTGACCCTCAACATACCAATGATTTTTCTACTGAACTTTCTGCTGATAATTCCTAATAGCATTTAGAAAAGGGAAACGGGCTTGCACCAATCATCCTATATCAAAGTACCTATCTTATGGGAAACTATCACACACTCATAAATCATTTATTTCTAAAATCACTAACATGTTTGTGCGAAGAAACATTAGGGAAGCACTTGAAGATCCAGTTGAAATCGGTGTCATGGAGGAAGTAAATGCACTTGAGAAGAATAAAACTTGGGAATTAGTGAATGTTCCTAGAGATAAAAAGTTGGTAGGCTGCAAATGGCTATTCTTGTTAAGTAGAAGGCGATGGTAGTGTAGAAAGACTAAAGGCAAGGTTAGTTGCTAAGGGTTCACTCGAACATATGGTATTGACTACAAGAGACATTTGTTCTGTTGCTAAGGTAAATACAATTGGTCTTGCTTTCCTTGGCTGTGAATTTTGAGTGGACTTTACATCAACTAGATGTAAAAAATGCATTTCTTAATGGAGACCTAGAAGAAGACGTATTTATGAGCCTACCTCCAGGATTTGAGGATACCTATGGGAGAAATAAGGTGTGCAAACTAAAGAAATCATTATATGGCCTAAAACAGTTCCCTAGAGCATGGTTTGATAGATTTGGAAGGTTTGTGAAGGGTTATGGCTATTGTCAAAGTCAAGCTGATCATACAATGTTTTACAAACGGTCCAAAACAGGTATGCTAGCTCTTCTCATTGTTTATGTAGATGACATTATCATAACAGGAGATGATGTACCTGAAATAGTAGAGTTGAAGAAGAAATTAGCCAAAGAATTTGAGATTAAAGATCTCGGACCTCTTAAATACTTCCTTGGAATGGAGTTTGCTAGATCTAAGGATGGAATATTTGTAAACCAAAGGAAATACATTCGGACCTATTGAATGAGGCTGGGTTACTAGGATGCAAGGCGGCTGAAACTCTGTTGAAAGCGGTGTGAATTTCAGACCGACAACCTGAAAATGTTATTAATAAGAGAGATACCAGCAACTAGTTGGGAGATTAATATACCTATCCCATACCGGACCAAATATAGCTTTCTTTGTGAGCCCGTAAGTCAATTTATGCATTCTCGGGCCAAGAACATTTGGATCTTGTATATAGGATCGTAAGATATCTAAAAGGAACTCTGGACAAGGTATAATGTTTGAAAGTAGAACAAACTCCAAGTTGAAGTTTATCTTGATGCTGATTGGGCGGGAAGTGCAATTGATAGAAGATCAATTTCAGGCTATTGCACATTTGTTGGTGGTAATTTGGTTACTTGGAGGAGTAAAAACAAAGTGTGGTTGCTAGAAGCGATCTTTGAAGGCGAGTTTAGTTCAATGGCACATGGAATTTGTGAAGTTTTGTGGATTAAGAGTACTTAGTGAACTCTGATTCCTATTTCAGTTCCTATAAAAGTATATTGTGACAACAAGCGACAATTTCAATTGCTCACAACCACATTACGCATGATAGAACAAAACATGTTGAGGTTGACAAGCACTTTATCAAGGAGAAGATTGAAGAAGGATCAATTTGTGTTCCTACATTCCAACATCACAACGGTGGTGATATTCTCTGAAGGATTACACAAAAGGCAGTTCAATGATCTAGTTACCAAATGGGCATGGAAGACACATACAAGTCGACGAGAGGGAGTGTTGGGAAATAGTCGGATGAATATTTCCTAAGATATTATTGAGTCCTAAAGTCAATAAATCGATCGGATAACATGTATCGGATCGATATTGTGTACAAATATTAGGAGATTATGTATAGTTATTAGAAGATTATGTACAGATACTTGTTTCCTAAATTAGCTAGCTCTATTTCTATATATACATGTAACTATGTCCTGATGAAATAAGAAAAGAAACACAGCTGTTTAGTATTTCCGCACTATATCTAATTGGGTGATTGATTAATGTATAGCTCCATATTGTCTATCTAATTCTACTATGATCCTAATTTTTCCTAAAAATTAGAAGACAGATGTAAGTTGTGAGGGAAAAAGTATTCAGATGATATAATTGCTCATGGTGTGTGAGAGGGGTTCAGATTCTCTATGTTAGTTAATCTGTTCTACCACAATTTGACGACGTTATAATAAAACTCACATGGTGTTGGCTTTGCTCTCGCCTATGTCATGTCGATGCATTTTCTTTCCTTTGCTTTTGTTTCCCCTTTTTACTTCCGCTTCTCAACTCTTAGTTTTCTTCGACCTTGTGCCAGATCTTCTCAAGTCTTTCTATCCCCCTTTTGGGGTAATTCATGGAAAGTCTCATCTGAACCGATATTGGTGTTTTGGGTTTCTTAAAGCGGAGGTATGCTCTTTTTGGGCAAAGCTTGGTAATTTTGTTCTCCATCAACAATCAAGATCTTTGAGGATCCAGGCCCACTTTCTTTCCTTGCCTCTCCACTCTCTCACATTTGTTTCTTCCACTTTGCTGCGCACTGACACCAACCAATTGCCAAGCTTGTCAAAACTCTTAATTTCTCATCATTACCTTAATAAACACGATGGTATTTTGACATCAAGGCCAAATGTTTGTATATGTTCGTTTATGTGATTGCCTTGATCTCTCCTTTACTTGAAGCTTATTAAAGTAAAGGAACTTGGTCATTACGCTCATGTTTAAGTGTTTGTTCTTTTCTTATTTGTAATTGTTGGGTTAAAATGGAGGCTGCCATTTCTTTCCCATTTCTTTCTGTTCTTTACGTGCGAAGGGCCAACTCTTACGTGGCTTGCTTTTGTATGTCTCTATATCAAGTGCACATGTAACTTTTCACGCGTAACATAATTCTTTGCCTTTGAAACTTTGTAAATTTTTGTGCGCATACTCTTTCTTGGTTCTTTGGTCGACATCTTGTGTCAAGGACCAATTTCGAAGTTATCTTGGAACTTTGTGCTATCAATTTTGTTGTTTCCCTTTCTTTTTGACACAAAATGAGACTTTCAGGTTATCTGTTGATAGATTCAAATTGGGTTGAATCAAGACTTCTTTCTTTTCGTCCCTTTGACTCTTGAGAAATGAACTGGTGAAATTGGAACTCTATTGGTGCATGAGTAAGGGAAATAGCTTGAAGCTCCATGCTAAATTTGCATGCATAACATTAGTTTAAAAAATTGCATTGCTTCTTTCGATCTTTTATCATACGTATATTCACACATCACCAATACAGTCAATCACATTCCTATGCATTTTATCAGTTGTTTGCTTGGTTAGATGGATATTTCCCATATTAAAAGTTGATTCTTTGTTGACTTGCTTGGTTAGATGTATAATATACTTGATAGCCAAAGTTTATATCGTGTTTGGCATCCAGGTTCAGTGGCCATTGTCTATTGTTATCTCAAGGAAAGCATTAGCGAAGTACCAATTGATTTTTAGCTCTCTTCCATTGTAAACATGTTGACTGCCATCTTTGTGGTGTTTGGCAAGTTCATCGGTATGGACGAGGATTTGGTATGTGTTTTCCTAGTTATTTTGGCGCTTTTATCGACAACAACATACTTTTTCAGGAGTTCATGCATTTAACATGCATGGAACAACCATTCTAGCTCTGCCAGTAATGCGCTAAAGTTCATTATGACCTCCTACACTATTTGACACTTGAGGCGGGTTCTATCTTATTGTCCTCATTATTAGTTTCCTTTCCTCTTTCTCCATTAGTTTGCCATTATACACTTTTTCCAACTCCATCCCAAAGTTTTGATGTCGATTGAGGGAACTTTTGGTGTGAGTAAGATACTCAAAATCTTGAATTTTGGTTGGGTACCCAATGATTGTATATTATATTATTTGGCCACATGTTGCCTGCTTGCCAATTGGGAAAATCTAAAAGTTTCTATGAAATTGAAAAATAAAATATATTTTTTGCACCTCCATTAGGCCAATTAGGTGTTTCATCTTTCCTTTTCTCTGAGGTTCTAGTCAAGCTTTTTTCCCTTCAATTTTATGTTCAAGTTTTGATGTTAAACTCATATTAGTTTGATTCTAAATATTCATGTTTGGAACTAGTCTTTTAGATGATTTAGTGATTAGATTTTCACTGTATACATTGAAAACATTACGTACTAAGAAGCACGGACACGGACACGGACACGACACGCGACAAGAACACGGGGACACACCAACTTCTAAAATTTGGTAGACACGGACACGGACACGACATATCTATATTATAAAATTTAGAATTGTTAACACTCCACCCTCTCCTCAGCCCATTCCGCTTAAGCCCATAAAAGTGTATACCCGTAGAAACAAGTAGGGACGGGGGAGTGAGAATATTGATGCCATGTAGGCAAGGTTGTTAGGAGGGTGAGTGAGGTATTCTGGTGAGAGAATGTAGAGGGAATATTAGCGAGGAAATGAGTGGGGAATGATTATCTATCGTTATTGTTAGGAATTTGGCTGGATTTTCCGGGAGGGAGCAAGTCTCCGGCATTTTCATTTTCCTATCTTGATATACCATCAATACACACAACCTCTATAGAGGTTTCCTAACATTAGTGCTCTCTTTGAGAGTTGAGTATCGGTAGAGGTTGTATGCCAACTAGAATGGAGAATAGAGTATCGGCGATGAGGGACTGATTAAGTCGCATGACTCCACCTTGAAGGATCTTCACTGACTCGGTTCTCGATGGCGGCGTGGAGGCGTTGGCCAAATCGCAACACCTACTCTAGTCGGAAATGATGGGCGGTTTTCAAGCCTGCTGCTAGAAATCGTGAAGCGAAGGTGAGTGGCGAAGGAACCATCAATGCTTACTCATAATGCTTCATCATCGACGGGTGGCGATAGACCTGCGCCACCTCCTTCAGCGGCTGCCGGCAACGACAAGCACACCAGTGGCCAGATGGGAGCCGGGTATTGCCGACTCAATGAGGGCGTTCCTCGGGAAACTTCCGAACGTGCATGGGAGGAGTATCGGAATGTTGCCCATCGGGTCGACCTTCCAGCTTTTCACGGGGTCGACTCATTTGCTTGGGTCACGAGAGCCGAGTCCTACTTCTTGATTCATGCCATACCCCTTGAGCTTCTTATACCGATGGTACAAATATGCATGGAGGGATCGACGCTCTACTGGTTCATGAACTTACGAGAGTTAGACTCGGGTATGACCTGGGAAAGGTTTAAGCGCTCACTGTTTGAGCGTTATGGGGAGAGGGATGATGGGTACCCGATTGAGATGAAGTCGTTGGTTCAACGAGGATCGGTGGATTGCTATATAGAGGATTTCGAGAGGGTAACTTCGAGGATCTCCCACATACCCGAAGAATGGTTTATGAGCTGCTTTATGGGTGGGCTTCGGGTGGAGATACGGAACCGGGTCAGGACCCACGACCCGACAAACAGAAACCGCCTCTTGTCAGTGGCGCGACTATTGAAGCGTGAGTTAGGTGAGGGAGTCCTCCGCCCAGGTGAGTCGAAGTACCAACCAGGGGGACCACCGGCAGGAAATGGGTTTCGATCGGGAGCAACCAGCTTTACACGACCAGGGCTAGTCGGTAACACTTCGGCAAATGCACAGGGAGAGGGGAGGGAGAACGTCAACAAGAACCGAACCACCATGGCAGGAGAGGGTCGACAAAATGGCCCAAGGTGGAAGGGAACCGAAGTTTGTCGTCTGGAAAGCAGTTGATGGAGAGGAGAGCCAAGGGCATGCTTCAAGTGTGGCCAAACTTACGGTCCACTTCATAAATGTCGAGATAAGGAATCTGGTATTTGTTTTGGAAGGGAAGCCGACCTGAAGTTGAAATCGGGAAGATGAAGCTGCGGAAGTAGGGAGGAGCACCGGGAGGATTGGGAGCTGATGCGTAATCTGGTCGAGCATGTGAAATGGGCGAGAGCCACCTTCACCTTCGAAAATCATGGTGATGATGGGCAAGTGAGCGAGATGCGATTCTAATTATGATAGATATTTGGGCTAGTCACAATTTCGTCAAGCACCTTAGTTAAGGCTATGGATATTCCCTACCCAAACGGAACCTTGATTGTCCGACTAAGGGATGGACACGAACCTTCTCTCAAAGTGCTGTAAGGGAGTTAGGTTGGAGATGAATGGAGCGAGTTTCTGGTAGAGGCTTTTGTGTTTAACACGGAGGACTGATTTAATTTTGGGAGTCACTTGGTGGAGACATTAGGTGTAGTAAAGGTGAATTTGAAGAGAATGTCCATGTTCTTTGTTGAAGGGAACGAATTCACTCTACTGGAGTCCAAGGCAAGATCCTATTAGTATGCTTTAGCAGATGCTTCAACGAGAGGAAGTAAAGGTGGAAGGAGTACTCGGTCCATGGGAGTGAGGCGGTGGAGGCCGATGAGAGAGGTACTTTGGAGTCAATCCGGCGGCAGCATTACAAATGCTTTTATTGATTTGATGAAGTGTTTCAGCCTATTAAAGGGTTACCACCCAAGAGGATCGATGATCATGCTATAGTATTGAAGGAGGGCCGAACGATGAAGTGTCCGACCCTATAGGCGTGCACATCACCACTAAAATGAGATTGAAAGGCGGATCAAGGAGTTGTTAGAGCTCGGAGTAATCGAGACCTTGTGTTGGTCCATTTTCAAACTGGTGATCCTTGTTAAGAAGAAGGACTCTTGGCGAATGTGTGTGGACTATAGGGCTTTGAATAAGCTCACGGTGCCTCACAAATTCCCATTCCTATTATTGACGAGTTGATGGAAGAGCTGCGTGGGGCAAAGTTCTTCTCTAAAGTGGATCTGAAGTCCGGATTTCATCAAATTAGAGTTAGAGAGGAAGATGTTCACAAGGCGGGTTTCGGACTCATGAAGGGCATTATGAGTATATGGTAATGCCTTTGGACTCATGAATGTGCCTGCCACATTCCAATCAACTATAATTCCATCTTGAGCCTCTGCTGTGTAGGTTTGTTCTAATATTCTTTGATGATATCTTAATCTATAGTCAAGTTGGGATCAACATTTACTTCACATAGCTCGGATTATTGCAGCTACTAACGGATAATCATTTACATGCAAATAAGAAGAAGTGTCTATTTGGACAGCATCCATTGAATATCTTGGCCATGTGCTTTTGGTGAGGGATAGCTATGAATCCGATAAAAATCAGAGTGTCTTGGATTGGCACAGGCAAGAAAATGTGAAGGGAGTAAGAGGATTTCTGGGGCTTACGGGGTACTACAGAAAATTTGTCAAAGATTATGGGAAAATTGCAAAGCCTCTCACAGTATTGACCAAGAAGAACAGTTTTAATTGGGGAGAAGAGGCTAGGGAAGCTTTTGGGGAGTTAAAGAGGAGGATGACCACTTCTACGGTCTTAGCCTTACCGAATTTTTCAAAAATTTTCGATTGGAATGTGATGCATCCGGAAAGGAATTGGGGTTGTTTTGATGCAAGAGGATGGAGCCACTTAGCATATTTTAGCAAGGCATTGGTGGAATCAACTTATTCCAAATCGGTCTACGAAAAAGAGATGATGGCACTAGTTCTAGCGATTCGGCATTGGCGGCACTTTACATTGGGAAGGCATTTTAAGGTCTATACAGACCATAAAGCCTTAAGCATCTTTGAACCAAAGAATTCCATCGGTGGATCAGCGGTGTTGGCAAGCTAAGCTATTGGGATTGGATTTTGAGGTGATCTACAAGTGGGAAAGGAATGGGGCATGACGCTTTGTCTAGGATGAGAGAAGATAAGTTTTGTTTACCACCCTCTCGCTCCTTTTGGGCAGGCGTGGAGCTAATCCGAAGGAGGTTAGGAAGATCTTGAACTTAGTAAGATTCTAGAGTCCTGCAACAGGATCGGGAGTCAAAATCAGATTACCTTGTGAGGAAAAACTGCATTTTATAAGAACAGGCTAGTCCTCTCACCCACTTGACATTAATTCCTCAACTCTGCAGAATATCATTCTACCCCTCTAGGAGGGCACTCTGGTTTTCTTAAGACCTCAAAAAGGTGGCTAGTGGGGTATTTTGGCTGGAATGAAGACTTCTTACTATTATTATGGAATATTGATTATTTCTATTATTTGGTTTTTATTCTTATTTTATTAGTTTTGGTGTTACGTATTAGTTTTGGTTTTGTCCTTCTTACTATTATTATGGAATATTGATTATTACTATTATTATTAGTATTTATGTGTGATGAGTATTCTTATTGTTATTTGCATTTATTTTAGCTCTAACTTGAGATTGGTATTTTATTATCATTTCTATTTAGTGCTTTTATTTCCCCATTACTTGTATTTTCATGGATTTTCTGTTTTATGAATTGGTTACATTACTGCATCATTCTTTTATTGTCTCATCTGCATGTGGGTCCACAGAAGCGACCTCTCTACTATGTAGGGTAAGGTGCGTCTATTGGACCTCCCAGGACCACAATGCAGATTTCAGATCGGTGATGATGATGATGATGATGATGATGAATGAAGACTTCTATCCAAAATTTGTTGGGAATGTGCTATCTCATCAAAGGAGTAAGTATTTAGCTATGAGCCTGTGGTGTCTTCTTCCTTTGCCCATTCCTAAGCTAGTTTGGGATGAAGTATCCATAGATTTCATCACCAAGTTACCTAAATCCGTGGTTATGAAGTTATAATGGTGGTTGTGGATAGGCTGTCAAAATATGCCCATTTCACACTTCAAGCACCTTTCATAGCCAAAAGCGTGGTGAGGCGTTCATCAAAGATGTGGTTAAGTTGCACGGTGTCCCTAGTTCAATCTTGAGTGATAGAGATCCTCTCTTCACTAGCAACTTCTGGAAGGAAATCTTTAGGTTGCAAGGAACTACATTGAAAATGAGCTCTTTGTATCACCCACAAACGGATGGCCGATTTGACGGAGGTGGTTAATAAGGGCTTGAAACCTATCTTCGTTGCTTTGCTTACGAACAGCAAGACATTGGTCTCTTTGGATATCTTGGGCGAGTATTGGTACAATACTAATTTTCAGGTTTCAATAGGAAAGACTCCTTTCGAGGTGGTTTATGGCGCTACCACCCTCTAATCTCGTGACTATATTCAAGGAGAGACTCAAGTGGCATCGATGGCGCAGCTTTGTGAGATAGAGATGAGGCTTTATGCCAACTTAAGCACAACTTACTTCATGCTCAATCGACAATGAAGAAGTTTGCAGATGTTCCTGAAGGAGGTTGCTCGAGGGAGACTTAGTCTATGTCAAACTTCGACCTCATAAATGATTTCACTTTAGCAAGGAACATATGTCCCAAGTTGCCGCTGTGTATTATGGACCTTTAAGATTACGGATAAAGTGGGACAGGTTGCCTACAAACTTCAACTCCCACTTACAGCCAAGGTACATCGATCTTCCATGTCTCCCAAATGAAAAGGCCATGGGGACCATCCGATTGAACAAGACCTTCCTCGGGGCTTGGAGGTGGATTTATTGGAGAGTGAACTCAAGCGCTTTGGCTTCACGTTACAAAGACGCTAAAAGCGGAACAAGTCCAGTGATGGCTTATTCGTTGGAAGTCCAGACCGGCAGAGGAAGCTACATGGGAAGATGCAGATTTCATCAAGGGATAGTTTCCTTCCTTTTCCCTTGAGGACAAGGGAGTTATTGAGGACGCGGGAATTGTTAACACTCCACCCTCTCCTCAGCCCATTCCGCTTAAGCCCATAAAAGTGTATACCCGTAGAAACAAGTAGGGACGGGGGTGTTAGAATATTGATGCCATGTAGGCAAGGTTGTAAGGAGGGAGTGAGGTAGTTACAGTGAGAGAATGTAGAGGGGGAATATTAGCAGGGAAATGAGTGGGGAATGATTATCTATCGTTATTGTTAAGAATTTGGCCTGGATTTTCCAGGAGGGGGAGCAAGTCTCTAGCATTTTCTGTTTTCCTATACTAATATACCATCAATACACACAACCTCTATAGAGGGTTCCTAACAAGAATTAAGGAAAAATTCAGAATTTATAATATGATATATATTGATTAATGTGTTCCAAGAATTTTCAGTCCCACGCCACTTAAATCCCACGCCACTTAAATCTTATGTTCCCAGGGAGGATAACGCTACATTAGAAGCCTTCCATCATTGACGTTTGACGCACTACAAACTTACAAGTTATAATACTTATTAATTAGATAATGCTACAGTGGAAGCCTTCCATCATTGACGCACTACAAGCTCATAATACTTTATTAATAAGTATTGTAAGTTTGTAACCACTAACCATGTATAGAGTCGTGGTTGTGGATGGGAAAGCCATTAAAAAATCATGCATGGCTAGTTTTAGTGGTTACAAACTACAGGCAGTGGGTGTACGACCCATTACACGATACTTTGGATAGGAAAGCTAGGCGTGAAGAAGGGATAGCGTTAGCGATTACAAAATCATGTGTATGGCAAAATCGTTGCGCATTCACAAAGAAGGGATAACGAAAACTTACGAATGGCTTTATGAAGACAACGTTACGGTAGCAGACGTTAAGGAGGCAGGAAGCGGATGGAAGCTAGCGTCTTATGAAAAGGAGGAGGCGTCGGCTAGAAAACCCTGAGGAAATTGAGAAGTTCTAAATAAGGAAGACTACAGTATCAACTAAATAAAATTTTAATAATTCATAAAATGCTACTGAGTCATATTAAGGCGTGTCCGAGCCATTTTTATCGTGGTCCGAGCTGACTACCGTGTCCGCACTCGTGTCCGAAAGCAGAAAAATAATTTTTTATTACGACACGTATGAACACGTGTTCACGGCAAAATTTTGTCGTGTATCGCTTCATAGATTACGATTATTATACTTTATCGTGTTCTAGAACCTAATCGCATGTGATGCACAACAGACGTCAGAGTGCAAGAAGCATGGATGAGGTATGTGCTTTTAGCTTTGATATGAAAAGTCTCACGATGTTCTTTGTAATTTCAGTATTTTGCCTTGTTCGCGTGTATGTATTAGCGGTTTATTCTCACTATTTCCTACTTTTTTTGGAACAGGTTATCCAACATCATGATTTTTTCCTTGAGAAGTGTTTTGAGAGAGTGTTTGCTTCTTTTACCTGAATTGCTCAAGGTTTGTTTCAATATTATATATTGAGTTAGTCTGACATAAAAATCTTCTTCCACTAAATAAAAGGAGAGGGAGGAGGCGGGGGATGAACTAGGCTAAGAATGAAGAGTCGAGTAATCGAAAATTATGTCAACAAACTTTTCAGATAAATTTAGCTACAATTCCTTAGGAGCCAAGTTGCAATTTTGTAGCTTATAAGGTTGTTGAAGGGGTTCTCAAATTGTTGTGACATAGCTGAAGCTATCATGGATATATGATATGGATGTTGGAAGATTATTTATGATATGGTTGTTGGAAGATTATTTTGTATTGAACACGTTGATCCTCAATATCAAATTTACTTTTCACAAATTGTGTTTGTGATCCATCTTGATATGTATTGTGATTTCCGAAGGTGGAAAGGCTTAAAATCTTTGTGCTGAGTATGCAGCGCTGACTTCGATGGTTGGTATCATCCTCGGCTGACATTGTTAAGGCGGGGAACCCTCGATGGTTCTTTTTGGTCGAAAAATCCGAGCAATGCAAAACAACTTCATTTCAAGCACTAAAAGATGACCCCAAACACGGTGGTTATTGACTCTATTCATACGTAAGTCGAGGAAGTGGTTATAACAGGCACTTAAGCACTCTCTCACTTTTTCCTATGTATAATATATGCTTTCTTTTTCTGATATTTGTTGTAGTGAATCTGAGAGGGAGTTCAATTCGAAACGTGAGAGTCTGGGACCGATCTTAAGCAATAAAGCTCAAGCAGAACCATATTTAACTCACCTTGCACAATGGATTCTTGGTGTCAGAAATGACCAATAAAGCATGTGTTCCTGATGCCTAGGTTATTTTTGGTCATATCTATTGAGGGTGTTTGTATGCTAAGCAAGAGCATCTGACGTTAGATGGAAAGTGTGTTAACGATCTATTCTTCAGGTCCTTTATCATTCTACCATTCCATGAAACTTTCCACTTTTTGCTAGTATGAGACGTTTCACAAGTTGCCGTGGCATTTCCAATTGATGTTCATAATCCTAGGCAATAGCAAGCACTAACAATTGATGTTCATAATCCTTGGCAATTTTATGATACCGATTTTCATAATCTATCTAGAAACCAATTTAAACTCGAATCTAAGCACTAAAAGGATCCAAATGCTAGAAATTTTTTTTGGTTGCCCGTGAGGTATTTTAAGAGGGTCTTAACTATAGGAAGATATCTTTAAATCATCCATATTCAGATTAATTCTTGCTTAAATCAGGTAGGTTCTTTGCGGCAAGCAAAATTTTGACCCTAAGTTTTAAACGACTGCATATATAAGAGGGTTTAAACGTGACTTCATTTAAGTCAAAAACTCTTTACTAACTTACTTGCATCTTGGGTTGAAAACTAACTTTTTATTTGGCAAGAATTTAGTTAGCACTTTAGCATCTTGAGAAGCCTATTTAAGAGCCTAATGGCTTTGCTATAAACCATGAAATGTCTTGATAACAATATCAAAATGTGAAGGAAAGTTGATTACAGTGTAAAAAATACTACCCATTCTTTAAGAAACCCAAAATTGTTGACGGAGAACAAAATTACCAAGCTTTGCTAAAAAAGAGCATACCTCTGCCTTTAAAAAACCCAAAACACCAATACTAGTCTAGGACAGAGACTTTCCATGAATTACCCCAAAAGGGGGATGGAAAGGGTTTAGAAGATCTGGCACAAGGTCGAAGAAAATTAAGAGTTGAGAAGCGGAAGTAAAAAGGGGAAACAAAAGCAAAGGAAAAAAATGCATCGGCATGGCATAGGCGAGAGCAAAGCCAACACCATGTGAGTTTTATTATAACGTCATCAAATTGTGTTAGAACAGATTAACTAATACAGAGAATCTGAACCCCTCTCACACACCATGAGTAATTATATCATCTGAATACTTTTTCCCTCACAACTTACATCTGTCTTCTAATTTTTAGGAAAAATTAGGATCATAGTAGAACTAGATAGACAATATGGGGCTATACATTAATCAATCACCCAATTAGATATAGTCCTCAAAACAAACAACTTAGACAATTGAATCAATGACCCCTTTGCATAGAACATTGAGGATTCATAAAGCATCTTACCCATCTTCTGCAACAACTTCTAGCTATGATCCGTTAATAAAAACAAGCATTAATATAGTTAAAACACGAGGATACTTGTAACTAGACTTAATTATTCCATCCTAATTTCTTTCACTTGCATCAATAGAAAAGAAAGAATGTAGGTACTAGTGATGGTTTCAATAGAGATGGTCAAGAGCATTACCATTAGAGATATCTAGTAGTCCTTATCGCTTATGCGTATGTCCTCAAATTAGTCCCACACTTGAGCTGATTTAATGCAAATAATAAGTAATCTTAAGTAATAATTGAGCTTTTCACAAAAGTATGGAGGCATGCATTTACCTTTTCAAGGTCAAATCCCATGTCTTAAAAGTCCTGTGTGCTCTGTTTTCTTGGAGCATGTAACATGTTGATGCCAACATTTAAAAGATTTTAAAACCTTGATTATTATCAAATTTGATTTTTTAAACCTATTGCTCATCTAGGTATCATACAAAAAATCAAAGGAAACAAGAGCATCAAGAAGAGCAAGAGCTAAAAAATTATCGAGACCCTTGTTTCTCGTACATCTTTCAATGTACAAGATAAAATTTGAAACCTAGAACAAACTTCCACTCATAAACTAAAAGCTAAGTCATCTCCTTAGAAGGCTTAGATTGGATAGAGCTTTTTTTCTCCATTCTAAATGGCATCTTTACGTAGGAATATTGAACAATTATCAGAGTAATAAGACAACAACTGTGACAAGGATGAAGAAGACATTAACTAAAACTTTCTCGAAGCACCATTCTCTCGCATTTCGAACATCTTCACCAAGGATTTCTGGGCCTTCTTGTCAACATTCCAATGCTTGGGATACCATGGAAACCGCCACATCAAGAAGCAACGCTCGATGAGGCATCATCGCAAGATGCCTCCCATCAAGAGAGCAAATCACTGCTACTCCTAATGTAGAGCCATTGACATCGAAAGGTAAGCTTCTATTGATTCCCTTAATCATCACAATATCGACAAAGCAAGTTTGAATAAACCACACGATCCAAGACGCCATCATTAGGGAAATAAGCTCGCTGTTCTCCATGGGCAGCCCATACACCCAATGTACTACCTTCCATTCCTTCGAGCATTATAGTGGTGAACTCTCTATTTTCACGCTAGTAAAGCGGCACTCAAATCGACTGGATTCATTGTGAATGAACCTTGGTTGTGATGGGTCTCCCCAACACCAAGAACACCTCCAACTTGGGGCCCGGAACCCACCCCAAAAGAGCCATGAGTTGACAGCCATTGCACACCGAGACTAAAAGTGTCTGGGCGCTTGTAAAATTCCTGAAATTGAATCAAAAGTGGTGGTTGAATCTGATGGAAGCAGCACTCAACCTTTGCAGTAATCAAGAACATCAGCCGTAGCTAAACCTCCTACAAACACAATTCCACGAAATTCACCGAGACAAATGGCTTGTTTAAAAGGTCCGACATAGTCACATCCCACGGTTCAAAACCAAGAAGATATGAGCTGCGGACATCTCATCGTCCCCATTGCTACCCTCTCTTGAATCACAGCCTACTTTTGGTTTTGAAAGTGCGGCCATATATTTTCATCGCTGAAGGGCGGAGTGAATGACAACTTCCACAAAGGTTCATGCCTGAGACTTCAATCCTTCTTTCTCAAGATCCACAAGAAGCCAACCGTTGGAACTTTTCCAATGAAAGCTTGTTTCCTCCCACATGTCCTCGAGGATAGAAGTTTCCTCATTCGGGTAAGCAATGCCATCAACTTTTAGTTCTATTGAGAGCGTGATGCCATTTCCCAATTATCTCATTTGAAACCCACAACCGCTAAGCTTTTTGTTATAATATCCAAGTTCTTTCATCGCCTCAAGAATAAGACCAAGCTCTTCCGCAAATAGGTACCGAAGATGCTTTACCTCGTGATTTCAAGTTCGTCGATGCCACAATTAATCGCAAATGCCATTTCCAAAGGCACACACCAAGAAACCACCATCACAAATGTCATGGCCGATGAGATCACCATCGTCAATAAGATCTGGACACCCTCAAAACACTCTTTAAGGTAATGAACATCCTCAAGATCAAAGTAGGCCATCTCCAACTTGACCGAAGCCCGAGCAAGTGCAGATCCACCTAACCGACGCTTCCCATTCCCAAATCAATCTGCAAAGAAATGCCATCATCCCCTAACTTCAAATCTGGGGTCACTATTTTGTTATGTCCGACAAGTCACATATACACTTATAACAAGATTCCTGGAGCCTTAATAACCTCACCAAAGAAGACGGGCTGCCATGGAAAGACCGTCTCTGCCACCATCAATTGCAATTCCAAGTTCAATCATAGCTTCCGAAAGAGTCATGTAAAGATCATACATATTTGCCCTTCCCCATCAAGCTTAAAAAGATACATCCAGCTCCCACTCGCTTTAACATCATAAAGAGAAGTGACCTTTGCCCAAACAAGATTAGTGAGTGCTTCCAACAGCCAATCTAGCCATTGCTTTTGGATCTACCAGCCTTTGATTGGCTCTCTCCATGGCACATGCACCTCACCAAGTCAGTGGTGTAAGTTTGAGCTATGACAAAGAACATCACCCGTGGTAATCAGAAGGACCAATCTGTTTGTCTGTTGTGCTACAAGACTGTCACACCTATCAACTTTAGTTGTTAAAACCATTTAGAATACACAGGATGGAAGTCTTAATACCCTCTTCAAAGCATCAATCATCGTGATTCTCGAGCAATGTCGTTTACTTCGTGCATTGACGAACCTTTGAACTCAAATGTCTTCTTTGGTATGTCCCCAAGGACTTTCTCAAGTTCAAGATTGACATGCCAGAGGAGGAGGAGGCAGTCCACCGTAACGACATTTCAATAGCCAAGCTATCAATCAATATAATTCGCCTCACCATTAATTGCCCCAATGACGCCATTGACAACCTTTCCTCTCACAAATTGATGTAGAAGGCCACGACTTTCGTGCTTAATCAAGATCGCATCTTGCTCCCGGTACTCAAAGACCCAAATTTCCAATATAGACAAAAATATGATCACCAACCACAATCGCCATACGATGTCAATCTCAACACCCTTGGGATATATAATTTCCTAGACAACATTACAATTCCCCAGCTCCCCGATCATGGATGCTAATAATAGGATTATTTTCACCCATCTCAATGCCGGCGATGGACAACACGATACGATTTTGAGCCATCTCAAGATCCCCATTTGTCTTGCATCAAGATTAAAATCAAGCTCAGATCATTACGCTACTAACCATACTTGACGCCCCACCTCCCATTCCAATTCGATATGCAGGACCACCAATCTTACAACCAACATTCCAATTTCAGCTCTCCTTTGTTAAGTGGGTGTGTTCAATCTCGCCAATGCCCCGCTTAAACATAATTGGCTTTAACCATTCCTGCCTCTCTACACTTGGAAGTCTCATTCCAAAAGTTCGAGTATATCCACGAATCGAGGTTCACCAAACTTGTTTCCATAGTCCGATGCACCATTGCTAGCATCAATTAAAATCTGCAAAGGTGATGCCAAATTTGATGGATATGAGAAAGAATGATCCTCCCATGGAGCATAGGCCCTCTATGTTCGGGATTACCAACACAATAACCACTGTGTCGCAACAACAAATGACCCCCACCGATTGCATATGTATCCACGATTCGACCCCAAAGACTGTCTACGCCTCTGTGGTAGGGTGCCACCAACACAAGGAAAATCATGGGTCTCATTTGTAGAATAAAATATCGAGATCACGAAAGGGCTTGCACTTAACGGACATCCGGTGAAGAGGACGCAATTGTTCCGCAAGGAAGCCCTTGATTGACTTGGAGTTGTCCTTAAAACCAATAATGTAATTGTTTGGATTTGTTTGCAGAGTACTCTTAACGATTTGCATAAGAGTCCCTATCCATCGGCTGTCCATCTATGACAATCTTTCTGTAAAAACCGAAGGCTCGCTATGCTCCTTTGTTAGACATGCAATGTCAAAGTTCCACGGTTGATGGATTTCTCTTGATATCATCCCTAAATAGCCTAGTGTAGTCTTCGCATATCTTGCTCATCAAATGCCAACCCCATTTCGATTAATTTCTTCCAATGCCTTCCTCCCCTTTCCATGGCATGTATATATTGAACTTCTCTCCGAATCACATTAGTCTCAAAGGATGTCAACTTCGAGTATAAGCACATTCTATCATTGGTCATGAACCATAGGCTGCAAACTCCTTTATTTGATAATCCCGGCACCGCTTGCTTGAATAATAAGTACCTTCTAGATCTTTCCATTCTAGTCACCTCTATCAATCCACAAGCATGACAAATTGATACAAAGATTTGCGAGACCATAAGTCGTCGTGAAAGACAACCTAGGCCCAACCTCAATTATCCACAAACATTCAATCCTTCTCTCCTTTTCTTTTCAAGAAAGCTACAAGTTCCCAAGTTCTCGGGTCAAAAGTTTCTTGTAGAAGCCATCTAAGAGTACCAACCAGGCCGATCTAGTAAACTTTGAAAAATAAGAGGACTATTCAGAAAAAAAAATCACCCTTCCCCTCGGGGCGTCTGCTTACTTCTCTCTCTAACAGCAGCAAGAACTATCACCCCCATTAGACAACACCCAGAAAAGAAGTTTTAAGTTTTTGAAAATGGGATTGAGAAAATAACGTGTAGAAACAGATGGGTAAGGAGAGGAAGTAAAATGAAAAAAATGAAAAACTAGTTTTTAATAAAAAGGCCCAAAAAGATCAAAAGAAGATTATCAAATTCAGGCGAGTGATCAGTGATACTAGAGTTGATTTCCATGTCGCAAGTTTATAGTTTTAATCATTGGACGTTTCATTCCTCAAAATCCAACCAATAAGTGACTTGCTCTATTCACTTTGAAAATTAAGTAGGAAGGGAAAGATGTTACTAAAAATAAATGAAGACCGGAAGAAAGAAGGAAAGAAGGAGAAAGGGAGAGTCTGAGACGAAAGCGAGAGAACTTTAGAGAGAGAGAGGGAGAGGGAGAGGAGGGGAGACACACATAAGGTATGTTTGGAATTAGGTGATCAGGCTAAAATGAAGTATTTGACTAAATCAAATAGTGATAGTTGTGTTTGGTTAATTGGCATGATTGGGTGAATCACCCAACCCAATCAACCAAAACCAATGAGTCACATACACACGATCGATGTGAGCCTCCCCTTTATCGACCAAAGAGTGAAACTCATACGGACCTTGGACGGCGTCGCTTCTTCTTGCGAGAGGCTTTTGGAAACTCTTTTTAGTTTATATAAAAAAAGAATTTGGGAGCTATTATTTTACACCGATAAACCATGGAGACTTCAACGAGGGAGCTTTGCGGAATCGCAAGAGAAGTTCTTTGAATGATTTGCTAATGGATCGAAGAGATCCATAAATAATATTGATCACAAACCTCTTGAAAAGTGAAGATGTGTCTCTTAACATCACCACAGTGTTGCCGATAATGTAAGCCATGCCGACTTCTTGAGCCTCCATGAAAGAACTCAACTCCTCACTCGACCATCAAACAATTTAAACCTTACTTTTCTCCCTCCTAGCTCCACCTCCTAATTCTTCATTATTACCATT
>JAIWQS010000016.1:0-56271 GCA_029891385.1 Erythroxylum novogranatense
CCGAGATACTTGATCATGTTATTTCCTTGGCCTCATACTCCCTGCTACTTGGCCGACCACCACTTCGCTATCACTATATATCTTCAAATGCCGCATTTCCATCTCCCCGTTGTTGAGGCCGGCTATCAAAGCCTCAGACCGCTTTCATTATTGAGGCCTTGAATTCTAAACCGAAGGGCGATCCACTTTCTCATCCGTGAGCGCGGCTAATTAGCACTACCCCGCCTCCGTGATCCTCAAGATTGGATGACCTGGCGACTTAACAAATTCCAGTGGAATCGCTCCTTCGAGTTCTTGGCTCATCATCTCGCTAATGAAATCTGCCAACACTTGTGCTTTTGATGGTCGTAAGGGCTTAGCTGAATATCGAACTTCCTCCGTTTACCATTCCATTTTATCGCCCGATCCAGGTTCTTCGCTTTGGAGGCACCGCTCGAGGTTGATCGGTCCATACCTCAATCCAGATGACTTTGGAAGGCAAGGTCTCATTTTCTCGCCATTATCAAAGAGAGTGTTAGCTTTCACGGGCGCCAGACGCGCTTCCTCGCCTTGGCCAACACTTTGTCGACGTAGACTGGAAGTTGTTTTCGCCTCCTGGATCGAATAAGTATCACAATGATCGACTTCCGTGACTGCCAAATATAGAATCAGGTTTCTCACTCAAGCTTGCAGAATCCAGCGGTTTAGTATAAATATTGCTTTCAAGTGTTGAAAGCTTTTTCACACTCATCCTACCATCGAACCGGGTTACATTTGCTTTCCTCAGACCTTGAAAAATGGGAGGCACTTGCTCTCCATCTAGAAATAAATCGTCAGTTTAACTACCCAATTTGGCCGAATCAGCACGCCTTTCAAGCATTGTGGCGAGGACATCAGTACGATGGCTTCAATCTTCCTGGATTGGCTTCGATCCCTCCGAAAGGATCATAAACCCAGTGAATTCCGGATGCTACCCCGAAGACGATTTTTCCTGATTCACCATCTCGAACTTATTTAAAGTCCGAAAGACTTCTTGAGATCTCGCATACCTCCGCTACTGCCTTACTCTTTACCACCATATCATCCACATAAGCTTCCACCGTCCGCTTATCTCTTGTTTAAAAACTTCGTGACGAGCTAATTGATAGGTCGCCTGGTTGCTTTTAATCGAAGGCATTACTTGTAGCAAAAAGTGCCTTGGTCTGCTATGAAGGCGGTCTTTTCTTCGCCTTCCGTGCTCATTTGGATCCGATGATAGCCCAGAAGGCGCCTGTGAAGCCGAGCAACAGGCGTTCTCAAGTGGAGTCCACCAACCGATCGATCTTAGGGTAATGAAGTCCGTTCTTCGACACGCTTGTTCAGTCTTCGAAGTTCATACACATTCTCCATTTCGCTCTTCTTTTTTACCAACACCACGTTGATGCAGCCACCCGGTATTTGACTTCGGATGAATCCGCCTTTCAGCGCTTACATTTTCTTGATCACCGTCGCTCTTTGTCATTGGGCATCGCTTTTTGTCTCGACCGGCTTATAGTCATGCCGAATGCCGAGGGAGTGAGATGTGACCGATCGAGAGATTCCGCATGTCGCTAGTACCCAAAGCGAAGACTATCGATGATATCCGCCGTGACAAATTGCGATTTTTTACCTGTCTCCCCTGTTCTTGAGCCTAGGTTTGTAATTTTAGAGGTCGGTTCATCCAAAGACGACTCTTTATGCTTTCTTCCACCGGATTTATCCTTTCCACCTTTCGCTTCTGCTTCTCACATCAAGAGAGCTCGTAAGTACCACCGCATTCATCTAATGTCTTCGCTCCGCTAAATAGCATCTCTAGCACTTTGCTGGCCTCGACAACCCCGACCAGCGAGGTGTCTGAAATTTCACGACCAGTAGTAGTTGGAGACGACCGATCTAAGGGCATTTTCAGTAGTCTACCGATTATCGCGCCAGTACGCCCCATGGAATTTAACCACTAAGAACTCAACGCTCCTTTCTACTGACATGGTCGCCTCAACTTCACTTTCAAATTTACCTGAATAACTGTAAGTCGACGCCTTCGTCACCCCCTTGATGGGGCCGTCTGTAGTAGTAGCGCCGGCACCTTCATCCGCTTTGAAAGCCTCAGAATATAGCAGGTCTAATTCGAGCCTCGTGTCTATCATCACCCGCTTCACCTCAGAACTGGCCCATATTAAGGTTTACGACTTAGGGCGCCATCATGGCAATTTACTCCATTTAGTCCGACTCATTTAAAGAAATCATTCCGGCCGTTTTTTATTTGATGGGCACGCCTTTCACGAATCTATTCGCGATTTTTCCCGCTTTTAGTGGTGGATCCTACCGATTTCCACCGAATATTGTGTTTATGACCCTGTACCGGTTTGGCCATCCGTTGTCTCGCATTTCCGCTGCTTTTTCTCGACCGCCTCTTCTTTTGCTGGTTATCTCAGATTAGTGTTCGCCTCCCCGTCATTCTCCTGGCTATTTCGCCTGTGGTGGTCGCCATTGCTTACCGACCGTTTCTACGCTCGATTGTCCTCGCCAGATTTTGCCCTTGTTTCACAAATCGCCTAATCTTCCCTTCAGATGAGCAATTCAATCTTTTCTTCAGCCAAAGAATCTTCCGTGTCATGTCCGACTTCTTTGTGGAAACGTAACACACTAGTGTGTTTTGTCCCCGTAGGGGTTTTCATTTTTTCAGTTCCTTGATAGTTTCCTCCGCTATCATAGCTGGCCAAGACTTCCGCAGATCGCTTGTTGTTGTAAAGTCTTGTTGATTCCAATGCCCGCCACGGCTTTTCTCCAGTCGACGGGTCTCTTTTTTCAGGAGGCTCATCCGACCTACCACTTACCACATCGTCCGCTTCTGCTGCTTTGTGTTTTTTTAACACCTCCTCGAGTTGAATGTACTTATCCGCTTCAGATCTCGATCTCCCAATAGATCGAGGCCGATCGAGGGCTAGCTGATTTTTCAACTCCTCGCTCTCGTATTGCTCATGAGGGCGGCCAAGATAGAAAGCAAGGTGAGGTCGGTAAACCGCTTCATTATTAAACCGAGTGATGAACTCCGCAACTCTCATTCCTTCCTTGTGAGTTGTATCACCTCCAAAGCCGCCTTCGCGGCCGCCATCGGTGGGTAATCGTTCGTGAAGAGCGATCCAAATCTTCGAAGCATGTTATACACTGGGTAAGTCGTTGAACCATCGCCGAGCTCTCTCGAAAGTTTATGTAAAGCCTTGTATCGATAGCGTCCGAACGCAATGTAGGCTCACTCACGGATCGAAGTGCGCATGTAGTCCAGGGTCTGTTTTCCTATTATACTTCTCGTGTTGGTATTTTGCGTCGGGCGCCGAGACTATCCAAGATCTCCAAGTAAAGGGAGAGTCAGATTACGCCTGACGGGCATTCTGTTCAGAACTCATACCGCCAGAGACCGATCATCCGCGGCTTTTTTGTGGCTTCAAATAAGCTATGATCGCTTATCACGCTAGTTTGTTTCGCGGCGCGGCCGCTGACGGCGGCCTTCGGGGTGGTTGCTGCACACCGAGGTCGCAGATTTCTTGATCAACAAATCCGCCGGGCTTCTCTATCCGCTTCGAGTCAGCAGTGTACGATCGAGGAGGGTCCGCTTCGACCCAGGCCGGGATTTAGATGTGTCGAACGCGACATTATCCTCCGCAGCCTGGCCGCTCCTCTCGCTTCAAAAGTCCGAGGGTCACGATCATCTTGATGTGGAGGATTCCGCGGCGTGAGACATGCGCGAAGCAGATAATGGTAGGTACCGGCAAACCTAAGTTACCAGATCGCCAGAGCCGGACAGCAGCCCACGCCAGATTCGTCACCGCACGGCCGATTTGAGTGGTTCCGGACGCGGTTCTGGACGCCGGGCCACTACGGTATGGTTTCAAATGGTTCTCACGGACTCGCTGAACCGGTTATTGCCATTCGATCCATGTCTCGATGTCCGCTGAAGCGATCTTGGTGAAAAATCTCCGCAAAACAAAGTGGAAGGCACGTCGGTGAGATCCCGATTTGCCCTCCGACGCCAAGTAAGTCTTTGGTGGAGGTGAGGTTACAAGATAAGAGAAAACAACTAGGTTATGATCTTTCTTGGTTATGAGAGAATAATACCTTATATACGCTTCCCCGCTAGGTTTTGGGTCTTTACGCTTTACGCACGCATGGAGATTTTCCATGCTAACGGGTCGCGGATATATAGATTAGACCCAGTTAAGCCATGGTCAGAGATTGATCGATCGCCCGTAATATTGACTTGGGCCCAATATTGCCGATCCACCACTAAAGGCAGAAAAGATACGCCAAACAGTCGGGCAAGACGCAGCTCATCAAGAAGTTCGAAGAGAACGACTAACGATTTCTTTCGACGAGTCGACCTAAATGGAGTAAATTGCCCGCATGATAACGCCTCGTCAGAACCTTAATATGGATTTGCCACGAGGTGAAACGGTGATGATAGACACGGCAACCGGTCGACCGCTATATTACGAGGCTTTCAAGCGTATGAAGGTGCCCAAGAGCGCTTACTACCTACTTCTGACCGCCCCATCGAGGGGTGTGACAGGGCGCTCACCACCTGCTCGCTTCGCGGTAAATTTGAAAGTGAAGTTCTAAGCGAAGCCATGTCAAGTAGAAGGAACGCTGAGTTCTTAGTGTTAAATTCCATGGGGCGATAACGCGATAATCGCCAGGGCCACAAAATGCCCTTAGATCTCCATTGCCTCCACTTACTACTGTGTTTATGAAATTTCCGACACCTCACGCGAAGCCTGAGTTGTCGGGCCAATGTAAAATTGCTAGAGAATGCTATTTAGCTGAGACGAAGACATTAGATGGTACGGTAGTACTTACGAGCTCTCTTGACGTGAGAGCCGAATTAAAGGTGGAAAGGATAAACCGTGGAAGAAACGCAAAGAGTCGTAATGGATGAAGCCGACCTCTCTAAATTTACAAACCTAGGTTCGGCCGCAGGAGACACAGGTAAAGAAATCACGATCGTCTGGCGGAGAATAAATCGTCTTCTTTGGGTACCAAGCGACATGCCCTAATCTCTCGACGGTCACATCTCACTCCCTCAAAGATTCGGCATGACTATGTCGATCGATTAAAAGAAGCGATGCCACAAAGAAAGAACCATGTGGGTGATCAAGAAGGAAGTAGCGAATCGCTAGAGGCCGGATTCATCCGAGAAGTCAAATACCGAGTGGCTCGCCAACGGGTGTTGGTAAAAAGAAGAACGGAAATGGAGAATGTGTATAGACTTCACCGACCGAACAAAGCGCGGTCCAAAGGCGAGCTTCCCACGCCTAAGATCGATCAACAGGACTCCACTTCAGGCACGAGTCAGTCGGCTTTCTGGACGCCTTTCTGCTATCATCGATCCAAATGAGCCTCGAAGACGAAGAAAAGATCCGCATTCATAACCCACTCAAGGCACTTTTTGCTACTAAGTAATGCCTTTCTATCTCAAAACGCCGGCGACTTATCAACTACTCGTCACGTAAGTCTTTAAACAATGATAGGCCGGACGGTGGAAGCTTATGGATGATATGGTGGTAAAGAGGAAGACGGTCATGAGCATGTGCGAGATCTCAAAGAAGTCTTTCAGACTTTAAATAAGTTCCAGATGAAGTCAATCCGAAAATGCGCCTTCGGGTAGCATCCGAAAATTCGGGTTTATGATCACTCACGGGGATCAAGCCAATCCGAGAAGATTGAAGCCATCATACGATGTCCTCGCCACAATGCTTGAAAGACGGCAGATTCAATTCGGTTCGGGTAGTTTCATTGAGCAGATTATTTAGATTGGGAGACAAGTGCCTCCATTTTTCAAGGTCCCGAGGAAAGCAAATGTAACCCAGCCCAATGGCTTGGATGAGTGTGAAAAAGCTTTCCAACACTTGAAACAATATTTGTCTAGACCGCCTGCTCGCAAAGCCCTACCGAGGGGAAACCCCGATTCTATATTTGGTCATTACTAAGGGTCGACCAACAAGCAGACTTATTCGATCCAAGGAGGCGAGCAACACCCGCTCTACTACGCCAAGAAAGTGTTGATCGGCTGAAGCGCTGACACGCGCGCCTATGTAGAGAAGCTACACACTCTTTGATAATGGCACTGTAAAGTCGAGACCACTTCCAAAGTCATACCGCTGAGGTATGGACCGATCAACCTCAGCAAGGCTCTCCAAAAGCCCAAAACCTGGGTCGGCTTAATAAAGTGGGCGGTAGAACTAGAGAGTTCGATATTCAATACAAGCCCCAGACGACCATCAAAGCACAAGTGTTGGCAGATTTCATCAGTAGATGAGCCAACCGAGCTCAAGGACGAAAGCGCCTCACCGGAATTTGTTCGCCGACGGTCATCCAATGCCGAGGGACGCGGAGGAGTAGTGCTAATTAGCCCGCATACGGATGAGAAAGTGAGTACGCCTTCTTTGGAATTCAAGGCTCCAATAATGAAGCAGATACGAGGCTTTGATAGCCTACCCAACTAGCTGTGGAGATGGAAGTACCAGATTTCAAGATATATAGTGATAGCCAAGTGGTGGTCGGCCAAGTAACCGGGAGTATGAGGCCAAGGAAATAACATGATCAAGTATCTCGAGTCAAAGCAAGAATTGAGCAACTTTGGACAATATTCGATCAAAGAGTAGAGAGCTCGAATGTTAGGCGGACGCGCTCTCCAAAATAGCTTCCGATCGTGATGTCAGTAAACAATATTCTGGTCGAACGACTAGACCGCCCTAGCATCCAGAAGCCGGCGAAGTTCTTAACATAATATCGATCGACTGGCCGGACGGAACCGATCATGCAATACCTTTTAGAAGGAAAGCAACCAAGACCCACGAGTCCGTGAAGTTAAGGAGGAAGGCGGTCAATATACGATCGTCAATGATGTTCTATAAGCGGTCCCACGATCGCCGCTACTCGATGCTCGAATGAGGAAGAAGCTGAAAGTGCAATGGTCAAGTCCATGAAGGGATGCGGAAATCACATAGGGGTGGAGGTTAGCTCACCGGCTGATCGCATAGGTACCATCGCCAACGGCGAGAAGAGATTGTCGAAAAGGTCGACCGCATAAGGCTCGCCAGAGAAACAAGCAACTGCCTCACCAACCGCCGAACGAATGATGATCGAAGTCATCCTATCCCTTTCGCTCAATGGGAATGGATATATCGCCTTTCCCTCATTCCTGGACAAAAGAAATTTTGATAGTGGCAGGGAATATTTCACCAAGTGGGTAGAAGTTTAATCGCTGCTATAATAACCGAGGAAAAATGGAAAGCTTCATAAAGAAGAACATATCGTGCCGCTTTTGGAATGCCTATGGTGTTGATCATGATAATGGCTTAGATTCGACAATGACAAATTTAGAGATTTCGCAATCACTAAAGATCGAAGCTACGGCTAACCGGCCGCCCATCCCCAAAGTAACGGCCTCAAGAAAACACCAACAAAAGATAATGAACGCCTCAAGAAGCGCTGAGACGGAGAAAGACTTGGTAGAGGAAGTAGATGAAGTATTGTATGGGCGATAGAACCACATCGAACGGAGCCACAAAGTAAACGCCATTTTGATGACCTTCTGAGCGTAAGCTTTGGTCCCTATTGAGGCGGATTGCCTAATCGAGGGTGTCGGGTTACGAGGAAGAGCAAATGACGAGGCCCGCAGAGTAGAGCCTGCTCTCCTTAGCGAGGACAGAGAAAGGGCAGCCGCCGCCGGAAGCCATCAGCAAAAGGCGACTAAGTTCTACAAATGTATGGGTCAAGCCGAAAAGTAAAGGTCTGAGGATACGCCCCACTAAGAGCCGAGGCGGCTGGAAAGCATCTGAAAGCTCTGACAGACGTGGGAAGGACCTCATCGAGTGATTAAGCAAGCCGGGCATGGTTCTTACATCCTTAGCGACGAAAGGGAAAATTCTACCAAGGCCATGGAATTACGTAACTTGAAAGCTTTCTACCAATAGATAAGTATTCACGCTAGTTAATCTTTCTTTGTTATCATTTTGTATACACGCGGTACCTTTTTTCCGTCCCCCGCCAGTGTGTTTTTAGCGCCCACACCCTCGTTATCATCAATAAAGGGTTTTCGATTTCTTGGCAATAACAAAGTTACATTACATTTGGCAAAAGTAGAAAATCCAATTAACCACCGCTTCAAGAAACTCCATAGTCGACCTCGACCAATCGGCCGCCAGACGAGATCCTCGACGCCATCACTATGGTTTCGGATCTCCTTAGATCGACTCACGATCGGTCGCCAGACGAGATCCCTCGACGCCAGATCTCCTTAGATCGACCTCGCCGACGGTCGCCGTGACGAGATCCTCGGACGCCATCACTATGGCTCTAGATTCCTTAGATCGACCTCACCGATCGGCCGCCAGACGAGATCCTCGACGCCATCACTATGGTTCGGTAACTCCATAGGTCGACCTCGCCGATCGGTCGCCAGACGAGATCCTCGGACGCCATCACTATGGCTCTCAGATCTCTCAGATCGACCTCGCCGACGGTCGCCAGACGAGATCCTGGGACGCCATCACTATGGCTCAGATCTCCTTAGATCGACCTCGACCGATCGGTCGCCAGACGAGATCCCTCGTGACGCCATCACTATGGCTCAGATCTCTCAGATCGACCTCACCGATCGGTCGCCAGACGAGATCCTCGACGCCATCACTATGGTTTCAGAATTCCACAGTCGACCTCGGCCGACGGTCGCCGACGAGATCCCCGACGCCATCACTATGGCTCTCAGATTCCTTAGATCGACCTCGGCCGATCGGTCGCCAGACGAGATCCTCGACGCCATCACTATGGCTCAGATCTCCTTAGATCAACCTCGCCGATCGGCCGCCAGACGAGATCCTCAGGGACGCCATCACTTTGGCTCGATATATCCATAGATCGACCTCATTCGACAGTCGCTAGACGAGATCCTCGACCTCGCTCGGTAGATTTCCATAGACCGACCATCGCGGTCGGGTCGCCCAAAACGAGACTTCGAACCATCAATCGCTTCACTTATCGCTGGCTAGATCGCCAAGACAACTCGAGACGACGATCGATGCGGTCGATCGGTCGACATGATCTAACTTGCTCGAAGCCAAATTCGGCTACGAGTAACTTCATCGAAATTCTCCAAGTATAAAAAGCAAGAATACTAAAAAGACAAGTTAAAAGAAGCAAAGATCACATTGAAGAAAATCGGCCCCGTCACAAGCCCGACCAAAGTGAGCTTTTACAATTGTGGGGAGAATACCCCGGGAACCTCGAAACGGAGGAGAAGCCGAACCGAGGCAGGACCTGTGGGAGCAATCAACGAGTATCTTCATTAGAAAGATCTTCGGAGAGCAAATCAATAGAGCAGGAACCGGGGAGCAACCGAAGGAACATCTTCATAAGGGACCTCCTCCCTCGAGCCGAGATCTAGTTGCTCGTCCGAACGCCTCTCGGCTCCCCTCAACTCTTTTCTCCATCTCCTCCAAAGAGAGTCCGAGAGCCGCAGGAATAAGGGCTCAGATAATCTTCGAACGAGGGGCACATCGACCCTCAGAGCATAGAGCTCGTGACCTTCCTCAAGACCGCGAGGGCTATATCGCAGCGTAGCTCCAAACTCTCCTCGTACAAGAACCTCCTTTTCCACCGCTGATAGCTTCAACCCTGTTGCTCCGCAGACAGATCGCCGCACCTCCTCCAAGGTTTTCGGCTTTGTCCTTACTGGCCATGAGCAGCAATCCAAAGTGAGCCGCCTATTAAGCTCCCCGCCCACTCTCACCGCCTTCCTCCACCCTTCACCTCTACCTCCCTCTCCATCCTCTCCACCTCCCTCCCTTTCTTCTCGCCTCTCTCCCCCATCATGTCAACCGAAAGTCACCAAGACCTTCTTTTCCTCTTCCAAGGACATATTCTTTGCCCGGAGGAGATCCTTCCTCCTTTACAATGCATACCGTCCTTCAAATCCTCATTTGAACATGGAGATCCCGGACTTCCGGTCCAGAGTCTCCAACCGTCAAAGAGCAAGAAAGGACATCGTTGCAGCCCGATGCCGACACGTAACAAGTCGAGATCCCAGCTCCACGCTACCCTTCTTTTCCATGAGCTGCTCCTCCACGGGGGGAGTGACCCTCTCGGCAAGATAGCGGGCCACCTCGAGATCCCCAAGCGTGGCATCCTCGGACAATTTCAGGGCAAGCTCCCACTGCCCAGTCTTCGAGATTTTTGCTTTCCCCTTCCCTCTCTTCTGCTACATGCCCTGCCCGCTGGCAAGGCGGAAGATAGGTCACCCAACCGCACTCAACTTCTTCCTCTTAAGAGGAGGACCCGTCCTCCTCCTCCTCCGCTGAATTTGCTCATCGCATCATCCGTCTAATCGGCAATGGCTCTGGACGAACAGAAGGTCCTCCAGGGAAACATCCAACACACTACCAAGGAGACCAACCCATGGACGAATCAGCACCTCGCTCACCTTCCGGAAGCCTCCTTCTCGACGTAGAAGCTCTGGTGGGGCACCTCCATCCTCACCATAGCCGCACAACGAAAAATCGAAGTTAGAAAATAAAACTAGCTCACCAAAGTCCAACAATTAAGTCCATCACAGGAGTCAACCGCCGAGGCGGTTTCCTCCTTTAGCCCGTAGTCTGAGGTGGGGATCGGCGAGGAAAGAAGTAGCCGAAGCCCTGTGGTATCCTCGAATGAGACGAGCGAAGTCGATCCGCCGAGCTCCTTGATTCACCAATCACCTCCAACTCATCTCATCGAGGGGGAGGTCGACGCCGTCATTCCACTTCTCTACCAGAGGATACCTCCACGGTCGACACTCGAGGAACACTGGGCTTTACGAAAAAGTACTTGGTTCGCCAAGAAGAGATCTTTGAGGGCGTCCGGCAGACGATACCGAAGGCCTCTATATTGCAAAATGGGATTCACCTTGAGCTCTGGACTATGGCTCATCCCGAGGAAGTGACGCAGAAGTTTCGACAGAGGTCGGATGGTCAATCGGTGGCACAAAGAATGCCAATCCATTTATAAACCTCCAACTATTTGGAGGTATCGACTCGCAACATCCCAAACATAGAGCACACCTCGTCAATGATCGGGTGTTTGGAAGCCTCATGCCGCCAATCAGAAAAATCGCCGGAGACGCGACGCACTCCACCAAGTTGCTTGTGAATCCGCCATTTTCAAGGCCAATCGGGCCTCCACGACGAAGGGATGTTAAATTTAATGGCCAACCTGTTCAACTCCCATAGGTCATTGACGATGCGCTTTTGGCAGTACCTCCACAACCAAACCGTCTTTCCTCTCTCTCATCGCCATCTCCTCCGCCATCTCGACCATACTCCCGTAACTACCAAATTGACATGAAAAGAAGGGGATGAAGAAAAGGACGTACCTAATCGAAGATTGATACGGGAAAATCGGACGGTGGAGTATAAGGAAGTTTCGCAATCGCGAACAAGGAACAGCGAAGGCAAAATGTAGGCAAGTAAACGAAAGCAAAAGGCGTAAACTCATAACTCGTCGAGCATGGGTATTTATAGAAGGACGGAGAAGGAGCGCCCAAAGTGACCCAATCGGACCACGACGCGTGGAGAAAATCCGAGTCAGGTTTCGACACGCGCATGATCTAAGCCGCAGGAGTTCGGGTTATTCAAAATTTGGAGGGCGCGACGATTGAAGGGACGACACGGGGCAATGCACGAACGGTTAAAGTGACGATACGCTTTGATTCTCAATACCGCCGAGATCACGAACCGCCGATGAATAAGTATTTCACTTAGTCCAAGCGTTCGCCAATGATGATCGCCGACATGCTATAAGACCGGTTGTCACGCAATAAACGGTGAAACCGATCGAGAGGGACCTCAACCAATCAATCCCAAAACAACCGGCTTCAGCATAACGAGTCGGCCAATCACGACGATTACACCCAAAGAAGGCAAGCACCACCAATGAAATTACCGAGTTGTCCTATACCGAGCTATAAAGCCAATGCTCGACCGATCGGTTACATCGCAGTCGCCCCGCTTCATATGTTACGGTTAATCGATTTAACTATAATAACGCATTCTTCGACCCTTCTCTTCGCCGGACTTCGAGGAGTAGGGGGCTTATGGTTGGGTCGGCAATATTGGGCCCAAGTCCAATATTACGGGCCGATCGATCAATCTCACAACCATGGCTTAACTGGTCTAATCTATATATCCACGGCCCATTAGCATAGGAAAATCTCCCATGCACGCACGTAAGAAACGTAAAGACCCAAAACCTAGCAGAAAACGATATAAGGTATTATTCTCTCATAACCAAGGTGAAGATCATAACCTAGTTGTTTTCTCCGACCGCATTAACCTCACCTCCACCAAAGACTTACTTGAGCGTTGAGGGCAAATCGGGATCTCACCCCGACGTGCCTTCCCTTTGTTTTCACAGAGACTTTTCACCAAGATCGCTTCAATGACATCGAGACATGGATCGAATGGCAATAACCGGTTCAGCCGAATCCGCGAATCCGATCTATTCAGAGGAGATCTGAAAGCAGATAAGTACATTCATTTCGAGGAGGTGTTAAAAACACAAAACGCCGAAGCGATTTATCGCGGAGCGAATGGTAGGCCGGATGAGCCTCACAAAGACAGAGAGACCAATGACTGGAGAAAGCCGAGCGGCAGCATTCGAATCAATAAGACTTTACCTCGCTTAACAAACGACACGGAAGTCTTGGCTATGATAAGCGGAGGAAACTATCCGAGAGCTCGAAAAATGAAAACCCCTACTGTGGACAAGAAGCCAGCGGTTAAAGTGACGACACGTTTTGATTACGAGCGGTATCGAGATCACGAACCGTCAGATGAATAAGTATTTCACGCAGGTCCAAGCGTCTGCCAATGATGACTGTCAGACATGCTATAGCACCGGTTGTCACGCAATAAACGGTGAAACCGATCAGTAGAGGGACCCTCAACCAATCAATCCCAAAACAACCAGATTCGACAACGAGTTACCAATACGACGATTACACTCCAAGCAGGCTCAAGACCGACCAAATTGAAATTACCGAAATGTCTCTATACCGAGCTATAAAGCCAATGCTCGACCGATCGCCACATCGCAAGTCGTCCCGCTTCATATGTTACGGTTTACCGAGCGAACTACAACAACGCATTCTTCGACCCTTCTCTTCGCTCGACTCGAGGAGTAGGGGCTTATGGTTGGGTCGGCAATATTGGGCCCAAGTCCAATATTACGCCGATCGATCAATCTCACAACCATGGCTTAACTGGTCTAATCTATATATCCACGACCCATTAGCATAGGAAAATCTCCCACGCACGTACGTAAGAAACGAAAGACCCAAAACCTAGCAGAAAACGATATAAGGTATTATTCTCTCATAACCAAGGTAGAAGATCATAACCTAGTTGTTTTCTCTGATCTGCATTAACCTCACCTCCACCAAAGACTTACTTGAGCGTCGGAGGGGCAAATCGGGATCTCACCCCCGACGTGCCTTCCCTTTGTTTTGCAGGAGACTTTTTCACCAAGATCGCTTCAATGACATCGAGACATGGATCGAATGGAATAACCAGCTCAATTGTAATCCGGCAGAACCACCATTAATTAAATTCCAATTAAACAGGTCCTTAAGAAGTAAGATCAGGGTTTTTACTAATATTTTATTCTTAGAAAGTTAATATTATTAATTAAAATAAGAATTGATGGTTTCTTAGAAAGTTAATATTGTTAATTAAAATAAGAATTGATGGTTTAATTAAATCGATTAAATTTTAATTGATCAAATTTGAGTTTATTAAATTAAATTCGAGTTCAAATTTAAAATTTATAAACTTTTAATTGTAAATTCAAGACAAAATTTAAAATAATAAAATATTTCAAATTCAAAATTTTTATTTGATTTATGATCTAACTAACATGTAATTTTTAAAAGTTATTTAAATTTTTAAATTTTGCTGAAATTTTATAATATTGTATTCTATCCTATAATTTAAATTCATTATTCTGGCCAATTTAAGATTTTTTATTTCTCTAATAACATTTACTCATGTTTAAACTTATTTTTATAGTTTGTATTGTTAATAAAGAATCTTATTAAAATTAGTGGTCATTATCTCATAAATATTCGTATTTTTATATAATTTTTAAAAATATTAAGTAAGACTTTTATTGATATTTGATAAACTTTAAGGATCTAATCGAATGCCAGCCTCATTTTAACCTGGGCTTGGTGCAGCCTTTTCTGTTTACTAATTACGTGTGGGCGGGTCAAAGTCTGGGTCAGATAAGTCGAAAAGGTTTCATCGGGTTTTATAAACAAAATGATACCTTCGACTCCTTTTATTTCGTAAAGAATGTAATTTTTTACGAAGTTTTAATTTCAATTTAACTTAAATTCTATTTAAAATTAAGTTAAATTATTCATCCAGTTAATAAAAATGTTATTTTTAAATAATTTTAGATATTTTTAAATTGACTCGACTTATTAATTGAAATTTGTCCAACGAAGGTTGAATATTGTATATGAATTTATGAACAAATATCTCATAATTTTATATAATTAAAATTTAATTTCTTACTAAAATGAGCGTTTTATTAAATAATTATTTTTTTATTCTTCAACTTGATAACACATTGGGTTAAGTAAGACTCGTTTAAAATTAAGCTCAATCATAAATTATGTTTTCAAGTTTAGTCTGATTTGAAATCCTGTCAAATTTAAGACTCTAAACACATATTCAAACCTAATCGAGTTTGATTAAATTTATTTTTAACATTTATAAAAATTTTAAATATCATTATTTATATAAAACTTTAAAATTTAGAATGCAGCTTGAACTTGAGTTTTAATTTTTTTGTTATTTAAAAGCATTAAACATAACTCTATATTATCATTATCATCACACTTAATCTAAAATCTCACAACAAAATGAAGTCTGAAAATATAATAATATATATTTTTATTTTATATAATAAAAAATTATTTTCGATAAACCTACACGTGGTCGGATATTTACCACTCCAATAGAAATTTGAAGGTTCTTAAGATATTGTGTAGAATCTTTCAGCCGAGGCCCACGAATATACAGTTATCCAACTCTGGGAAAACAAAACCAAAACCCAGTTTTCATAAACCCATGGTTTCTCGTATTCACAAACTGTTTTTTTTTTTATATACTATATAGCATTTGGTCTTTTTAAGTAATCCATGCCTTTAAATCCGGTACAGTGACAGTGGGAGACAGCGATTGGTGACGATGACAGTGATGGCGGCTAATAAAGATAAGAGGGACCACAATTAAAATCAAAATTAGGCTTGGCATTATGTTTTTTTAGGCAAAGCACTTTTATTTATTAATTTTTCATTTTAATCCTTACATTTTGTTCAATTTTAATAATTTCAATTCTAACTTTTGGCTCGGTATTAAAATAATTTCTTTTGTTGAATTAATTCGTAAATATTTTAACTTGTAATTTAGTATAACATTTTTAAAATTTAAAAATTTAACTAATATTAAATATGTATAAAATTCATTTTAAATTAATTATTATGATCAAATTTGTAACAATTGATGTTGAAAAACTCTAATCTATTGACTTTATAATTGGATTAGGATGAAACTGTCTTTTCCAAACACGTAACTTTATTATTTTAATCTGTGTCGAATAATATAACCTATCTGTAACTATCTGAAGAGCATCTTATACAGGAAACTGATGAGACTTCTGAACACACGAACCGCTGCTTGACATTCCTTTTTTTATCAGACTTGCGGAAGTCTGGATTGCTCAGAAATTACTACAACTCCGGAGTTCATGAAATGGTGGGGAAAGAGTTTCAGAAAGTTGGCAGCTGGTAATTGTAGCCTGGCAGAAAGCACAGAAGTTCCTCTGCAATAAAGGCGATCCGTGCTCTGATGAAAAAAAAGAAGAAGGAAACTTCTCTGTATTAGCCAATAGATTTGAGCTTATCTTTACTGATGCAGATGATTTCCTGAAGCCCAATTATGCAGGGAAGATGAACTTGACTGCTGATGAAAAATGATTTTGCTCACTGTTTAAACCTGCATCAGGAAACTCGAAACCTGACAAACTTAAACCTGCGTCAGGAAATTCTGCATCTTGACTAAGGACAACTTGTAAGGGTTTAGTGCTGGATATGATATCTTATCTAAAATCTTAAATCTTAAGTTACGAGTTCACTGTGACTTATACGTATGAGCCAGGTTTTCGTAAGCTGAAGAATTTATAATGGTTACGTTCTGTCGATTCTCCCGGTTAGCTGCTGTGAAATGCCTTCAACCCAAATTTCAATCACTCTTGAATTAGAAAATGAACGTGTGTTTATCATTTTGCTTTGGGCAGCTTTCTGTTATTGTTGGGACTTGAATGGGTTATATTAGTAATGCTCCGTATGACGTGACGATGTTCGGTTTCCGTTTTAACTACTGGAAAATTTGGAATTCTTCTAATTATATTTATTAACGAATTTGATTCAATTATATTAATAAGATTGAAATTAAATTTAATTTATACTACTTTAATAAATTCAGTTATATTAATCAATTCAATTACAATCGCTTTAACACAATCAAAATGAGTTCAATTATTTCATATAATATTTTTATCCTCAACTAAAAAATAATCTTATTAAATAATAAACATTCACACTTATATAGGCCAACTTATAAATATCAATTTTATTATAAATAATATCATTAAAATTCATTATTAAAATAAAAAATTAATTATAAATAACATTAAATTGGACCGAGTTATAAAGATAATAAAAATTATTATAATTTGAAAGAAAACTATTATAAATTAATTGCTAATGACACTGCGTATGTATTATTGCCGTTGCGTGGGTATTATTGCTTGGATAGTCAGATAGGAGAAGAGTGATTGTGAGCATTATTACAGCGATAGGGTTATTGTGTTGAAGAGTATTGCGTGGGTATTATTGGAAGATTCTAATTTCAATGTTAAAAAGCAAGAGTAGCAATTGTTTGTAATTGAATTCACGTAAGTTGCTAGTTGAATTGAATTTATAAGATGTAGTAGGTTTCAATTACACGTATGAATTCAATTTATCTTTGTTTTTCTGTTCTAAAAGGTATAATTGAATTCAATTCACATTTTTACCCCGCCATTCTGGTACCCTATAGTCTTTTATAGGACGACACAGGAAAATTATGACATTTTTTTAGTTACCCCTTCCAGTTAACTCCTTTCTAAATTACCATGTTAGTTGAAAATATCGATTAACCAAAGTCGATTAAAATATACATCATCGCATAATTATTCCAATTATCGGATATTTACGCCCTTCAATGCCTACATTCGACATCATTGTAATTCGTAATCATGCACTAAAGACGCACATTGTGGCGCCCCATTTTCTTATGTCGTTTGGTTGCCGATCGCAGATCGCAAAGAATGACGGGAGGCTAACAGGCGATGGACAGACAAGAAGTGAAAAGATGAGAGATGTTTGGTTGCGATGGGCGTAGCAGTAGATAATTGTCGCTCGCCCCATGATGTATATGTTTGTTGTTGCCTTCGTAGAGTAAAAATGTTAATGATGAAATGTCCTCAGTGTAAAAAGGCTTGTAGATGTTAATAAATGTAATTTTATTATTATTTTGATTATTAATATTGTTAATATTATTATTATTATTCATTGTTATGATTAGATTATTAATATTATTATGATAATATTAATTATAATTATAATTAATATTATAAATTGAATTAATATATTATTATTATGAGATTAAATTTTATACTATTATTATGTTGGTTAATATTATGAATATTATTTTGATTATTACTATTATTATAATTATTATAATAACGTATAACTATTATTAATATTACTATACGCCTAAAATATATTATCGATCGATCACCAACATCACCGCAATACTAGCACAAACACGTATAGTTCAACGATATTTACCATCATACATGTCCAAATTATAGTTAACATAAGCATACAAAGTACGGAACAAATTAAAAGTCAATGTGCACTAACATCGTAAATCATTTGCGGGCAATTGTCGCAATGCTTTCTAACACCTCGGTGTCCTCGTTCTTTCTTTTTCCTCTAATCCGTTGGTTCCGTCGTGTTGGAAGATGAGGCGATGATCGATTGCATGACCGAATAAAGAATAACGGTGTATCCATTGAAAAGGGTACAACCGATTGTCAATATGATTAACAATCTTCACACATATGGGAGCTCATATTTAGTCGTATATTAATATATTGTCAAGTCAATTGAGAGGCTACTTAATGGAGCATAGGTATGAGAGAAATGCATTAGGGAAAAGATAAATATGATCACTTGTATATTCTAATTCCACTTCTCGCAAATTGCAAATGTAAGAACTAACAACTTTCAGCTATGTATACACAACAAATGCATTGAATTGTTTTCATATGAAGGTAAGATAAAGAAGGACTTACCACTTTGAGAAGAAGTCCTGCAAATGCTACTTTCCGAATGCGAGATGATTGTCGCCAAGCTAATGCAAGTACCACACCCTGTAAATGAAAATTTAATCTCATTGATTACTTGACTCAACAAAGAATTCGGATATACCGGAAGGATGACATATATTCCACTCTTGCACATATACAAACTTGATTTTGGAAAAGGAATTTCATACAAGAAAAACATAAGCATAGTTGTCAAATGAATGTTAAAAAGACAAGAATGAATTGGCACATTCATAATGTGAGTAACCTAATGTTTGGTCCTATAAATGATGGCCCAATCATATCAATGAATAGTTTAAACCGTTGTAATTCTTCTTGTTTTGGTTAGGTGTGTCATTATAAAACTTCTATGTACCATTGTCTTTGGTCAAACAAATCGCTTAAATGCATTGAACAAACTGAAAATATAAAGTTCGAATCGGTCTTTAATGAAGAAAGAAGTCGATATAATATAATGACATGTAAAGTTTGAATAATAAACAAGATAGCCACAGTTGCACCCGATTATCAAGGCCAAGTTTATCTCGAGTAGAATTGCAGCCATGTGGATACAATGTTGCCACTAAAAGCTACCGAAATGACACAAAAACAGAGTCCAAAGACCGTCTTAGCACCACCATGAAGAATACTTACCATCTTAATTTGTATTATCTAATCTAATGAAACAAATTATTGATTAACAAATAAGAAATAATTAGTCAAGTGATAGATAAGAAATAAGCTACCAATAAATCAACTATGTTAAGATGCGTAATCCTCTTACAACCTTTTCTCGTAGTTGAATTCTTGTTTGGTTTAATGATTAACTCTAGTTGTTTTCTATAGTTGAATCAAAAGACGGAGAATAAGGACTTGCAAGTAAATTAACCCGTTTTTCTTACAAAGATGCAACTCAAATTCCACATCACAAATGTTTCATATGATATATCAAATACAATGACAAAGAGGAGTACTACTTGAACACAATCTCAAACATCACATGGTCAACTTTAGCACACAAACATAGATGAAACAAACCTCAATTGGTAGTTCACCTCCCATTTGTTCAATGAAGCAAACAACTTCACCCTCCTTCACTGCTTGGTTCTCATAAGCGAAGAAAATTATTATTATAATTTGCCGAATTATCATGATGGAAGTATTATGGAAAAGGGTGTGATCTAAGCACTTGGATAAATCGTAAGCAGATGAGGAGAAAATCATTTCATCCAATGCAATCTTTCTAATCTCTCAAATCAAGAAACAAATGTGCCAAAGAAAAACAGAATGAAAAATTAAGGAGAAAATCGAGATAAACGGAATCCTAACCTAGAAGGAATGGACCAGATCGCAGAGGCAAACAAGAGCGAGAGAGAGAGCGATTGTGTTTTTTTTCCTAACCTAGACGGTCGACTTCTTGTACATCGCATATGGACGGCAGAATGGGGTAACATTGTTGGAGTAAACAAGAATTTAGGGAGATTCATAAATAATCAAACGAAAGTATGAGATTTGGGATGAAAACGAAAGAGACGCTCAACAATGGAGAGAGCATTTCAACATTCGACCCAGATCTCACATGGACTACGACTCCAAAGGCAAACAAGGGAGATTCATGAAGCATGCAAAGCATTACTGCGGAGATGCGAAGCCCCGAAGAAGGAAGAACGGGTATGGCCGACGGAAGAAGGAAGGAGAATCAGGCGAGACGTGCGTTTCTCTTTACGTAACGACGTTTTGGAGTTAGAAGGAGGGTATTTGGACATTTCACCATGATTTTTGTTCTTGTCCTTAGACAAACATTTCGCACCATGGTGCAGGTTTGGACAAAATTTTTGTCCAAGTCTTTCATGGACGGAACGAAAATGGATGTAGACGGCAACCAAACATCACTTTGGATGAACCTATATGTCCTTGTCATCCGTCTTCGCATCCGCAGACAAAGAACCAAACGCACCTTTATTCTTCCTCACACCGTCCATGGCTACCACGAATTGGACGGCCATAATGCAAGAATGCACGCTTATTTTCACCTCTCCATCACCGCTCAGATTTGAAGTTGTGATATTTATTAATAATTTAAATCATGTTTTGTTTCAAATTAAATTATGGTTTGAGGTCAGTAACCTCACCGGTCAGTATTGTCTCTTTGGTCACACCCACATTTTATAGAAGAGCGTAGTCCAGGTGGTGTGGCGTCGTCTCAACGTCAAGATCAAAACCCCGGCGCCACAGTGCTCGACCTCGCGAATGAATGAACGCGCGCCGATGGGATATGGGTGTGACCAAAGGGACAAAACTCGACCGGTGCGCCCCACCCAAACCAAAAGCGCTTTTTAGTTTGAGTCGTCCTCACCTACTAACTAATAACCCTAAGGTCATGCGTCGATTTCACGAGAGAAGCTAAATCTGAACCCGACGCGACTAAAGTGACAAAACCTGGCCGATGAGGGACCCGACCCAAACCAAATTATAATAAAATTATAAATATAATAAAATGATTTTTTCCTTAATTACCCTTGAATTCAATAGGCAATTTCATCAGCATTTCGATGGTGAAAGAAATTAAAAGAAAAGGGGAGGTAGAGCCGTAGAGGTACAAAACAAAAGAAAGATGTTAAAAAACAAAAGGATAATCCAACGGTGATAATTAAAATGTCGGCGATCTCGAGAACATTGGCCCACCCACTCCCAACTACTACAGATGATATCTTACCGACATCATCCATCTCTCCACGTGTCACGCATTCACCACCTTCCCTTCAATAGCAACTTCGTCACCCTATCTTCTTTTCCATATCTTCAATTCTCTACCTTTCTCTAGCCGTGAAGAAATAGGCAATTCAAGTACTCATTACAATTCTTCCGATCTATCTTCGATTTCTGTACTGCTAGGGCTAGGGTTTCCCATAATTCACATCCATTTCCTCTTTCTTTCTTTCTTTTTTTCTTTTTAATCTGACTATAATATCTTTTTATTCATTGGTGATCGATTCGACGGCTTTGTTTTTTTTACCCCTCGTATGATGGTGGTTTCTGTTGGGAATCACGATCTGATAGCTGCCAAATCGATTTCTTGGATCTCCGTTACGTCTATCTGTAAAAGTTTACGGCTTTGTCTACCGATTCGGAGGAGCGATCACGGTTCTATTTAGGTCTATGGCGGATTGATCGAAGATTTGTGTATCGCGTCGCAGTTGTTTGTTTGGTGTACAGACTATTCGATTGGAAATTACTGCTTGCTCGGTTTCGGATATTGGGTGAGATATGATTATTGAGGAATTAGAAGGGAGTGAGGTGGAGAGAGGCGAGGAGGAGAAATCCTCACGCGTAATTGTTGGGCATAATTGCGAAGATGGCTTTGTCTCGTGGGATGCGAAAAGGGTTTTGATTGGAGCCGGGGCTCGGGCTTTGTTTTACCCCACCTTGATCTATAATGTTATTAGGAACAAGCTTCAGACTGAGTTTCGCTGGTGGGATCGGGTTCATGAGGTACCATTTGTTTTCGTTTGGGTTTCCAGTTCAATTGTTTGAGCTCCCAATGTATTTGTGAATATATGGCAGCTTTTTGGTGCATATTTTTATGTATAACGGGTAAAAGCTTATTGGAATTCATTCTTTTGCAGCTAATATTATTAGGTGCTGTGCCATTTCCTAGTGATGTCCCGCGCTTGAAGGAGCTCGGTGTTCGGGGGGTGATCACACTTAATGAGCCTTATGAGACTTTGGTTTCCACATCTCTCTATCAGGTGAGTGCCTTATAATTGTTTACGCAGTTATCGTGTGGAAAGGACCAGTGTCATGAGATTGTCTATAGTCATGAGTTTTCCCAACCAGTGATGCAATTTGTGTCAGATATCAAAGTTGATATCTATCTCTATTTGATTTTTGGTTCTGCATGCGCCAGTGAACGGCATTTCTCATTCAGTTATTGATTATATTTGTTATGAGATCATCCATCTGTAGATCTGTCAGCTCGAATTTGTTGCATCGTACTATTGATTTAATGTTTTTTTAACATTCCAATTCTATTTTTCAATGATTGCAGGCTCATGGCATTGATCACTTGGTGATTCCTACCCGAGATTACTGCTTTGCTCCCTCCTTGAGTGATATAATCCAAGCTGTAGACTTTATTCATGGTAAGCTTTTGAATGATTTGTACAAAAGCATCCAATATTTTGCATTAGATTAGAATGGATTCTTCTTTGGTTCTGATGTTTCTTTTCACTCATCTTTTGAAGAGAATGTATTGCATGGACAAAGTACCTATGTTCATTGTAAAGCTGGTCGTGGACGAAGCACAACCATAGTTCTCTGTTATTTGGTCTGTCCTGAATGGACCTTTAATCATTCTAGCATTTTATTTTTATTATATTGTTTGTCTTACATTGCATAAAACTTTCTTTCTGGACGTAGGTTCATCATAATCGGATGACACCTGGTGCTGCATTTGATTATGTGAGGTCAATCCGTCCTAGGGTGCTTCTAGCATCTGCTCAGTGGAAGGTAGTCTTTTGGCAAGACGTATGACGCATGGCAACACGTCTCTATGACGCATTTGCTGTGACTTGGGGCAAAATGTCCAGCAAAAGCTTTTCTTTGTGTCATTTTAGATGTTATTTCTATTCTCATAGGGCCATTGTAGAAAAGTAAACGAACATTTACATTTTGCAAGTAGTAGGCTGACTTTTGCTAAATTTCTGGCGTGGCTGCTTAATTATTTTGACTTATCACTCTTTGTTTGGAATTACAGGCTGTTCAGGAATACTTTCAGCTTAAAGTCAAAACTGGTGACATCTGCATCAAGGAAACTGATTTAGTTATGAGAACTTTGAGGCCACCACCTTTGCAGGATCTTCTGGCCTTTGATGATGGCTCTGTAGTTGTTGTAACAAAAGCAGATCTTGACGGATATGATACGAGCATTCAATCAGATTCTGTGAGAAATGAGATATGGGCTGATTTTAGTGTTCTGTACCGTGTTCGAGTTGCTGGTCAAGCAGCTATGACTCGAATCTCTTGTCTCTGGCTGCGCTGCCAGACACATCAAAAGAATTGCAGCAAGCAACTAAATAGGAAAAGCAGCTGTTGCGTAGCAGCTGATCAGTTGGGAGGTATCAGTGTGGACATCCATGTCTATTGAGGAGAATCACTTGTTTGCATGTAAGGCTGCGAAGCACTTTCATTTACTTTTCTTACCATGCTCCCTCTCTCGTATGTAAGAGCGTGAATAATGTTTTGGTGGGGAGGACTCAAAACTTGGGTCTTTTTCACCTCTTGTAAATTGAGTTTGTCTGCGTCTTGAATCAATGAAAAGAGCTTAATCTAATAATAATCATCTCCGTGAAGTTCGTTACTTTATCCTACATACATACAAGGGTGAGGACGCTGGATTTGGGAAACTATTTTTTAACCCGAGACAGTTTATGGAATGCTGTTAAGTGTTGGTCAGTTTCAAAAGAAACAAAACTAGGAAAACCAAAGCAAGAGAAGAAGACTTTCAACACGTAAATGAACGTGTACAGTACATTCATGTTGCTAATGTGCAGTGCATTTTCCTGTTCTTAACATTGCCTAAGACAGTCCAATGAGTTAACATTGAACAGTAACGAATCATGCAATGATGCAAATCAGATATATGTGACCAAATTATGCGTTAGACTGAATCGTCTTCCTCGGACAGTCCAATGAGTTCCCTGAAAAAACTTTTAACTGATGCTGGCCACTCGTACGATGATAATCCGCCAAGCATCGACTCCGTTGGTTCCTGATCATCAATGTCCGTCACTATCTGCATACTCTGGCTGTTTGGTTTCACCTTACGGGGCATTCCAACATTGCCTCTGTTCTCCCTTTGAGTTGATAATGATGATGTTTGATCCATCAAGTAAGGAACAACATGCTTTTTCATGTCGCTTGTTGAGATTCCAAGATGTCCTCCTGACAAGTTAAGGAAATGAACTCTTCCACCCTCATTTAAAGTTTTGAGACCAATCCAGTCCTCAAGGTAAAGCTTTGTCTGAAAACAATGTGAGAATACCGATTAAACTCCTGCTTCAACAAGAGCATTTATTATAAACAAAACAAAAACATAGTTTGCCTTTAATACAAAATAATTCAAACTCTTTGACATGGTGCAACAAGTACTTCATTCCAGGGGTTTAGGAAAGCCAAAAAAAACTGAGCAGAAAGAATCGGTTATGTCAAATCGTACTTCACGTGAAAGTCTATTTTGTCTTCCATTTGTATTTGAATAGTTAGAAGACTGGTCAAATGGAATACTAACTGATTTTGGTTCACTTCTTAACAAAGGAAGCATTAAAAGAGCTCTTTATGAAGTTTACATCGTTTAACAATCTGTTTCAACCAACCTGTTGAGCTGATAAGACTGGTTTGAAAGCACCATTTGGATAGTAGCCGAACCAAGCTGTCTCCTTAGGTATCAAAACATTGTCATTCTCAAACTGTTGAAGTTTATAAAGATGGACATGAGGATACTTGTTAACTCAGGCTCAAAATTATTAAACAGTGTCAAAAAGATCATGGAAAACATGAAGAAGCTCGTTTGCTCACCATAATAAGAACCAGATTCTGCAAGCTGATGAATCTTTCCTTGTACGTAGAGTTTCTCTGATCAGCAAGTTCGTTATTAAGCTTGGGAAGAAACCTGCACTTCTTCAGGTAGTCAGGGATGTCCTGGAAATCAGGAAATATTTCTGAATGAAGATGACGAGTACTATAGTTACAGTATCTTTCTAAGGATATATAGAGAAGGAAAAATGAACCAATAAGTCAGATGCAAAGCAAGGTCTTTTCATGAATATTTTCACTGAACTTCGAATTTTAGAATTATTAGCTGGATATTGAATGCTACAATTTGAATATGCTATAAGCAGGAGATCATGCACAAAAACAAGAAAACATAACATTTTTTTGCACCTTGCTTTTATAAGAGTAATCAACTTACATTTGGAAGTTTAAGATAGCCACTGGGAGCCAAGTGATCCTGCAATTTCCACAGTCAAATGCAACTAATAGATATGATTACTATGGTCAGAAGAAATGTGAGGAGGCCATGCATACCTGGACATAGGCACTGTATATCTCTGACTTAATCAGGTTGTTTGCAATTATGCAAAAAATACCAGACTGCAAAAGAAATTGTCTTTGAGCAAACCAGCAAGATCAAAAAGAATATGTTAAAAATTCTCTGCTAATTAAAAAAAAAAGTATCTATCTGACTTGAGATATAACAATTATACAAGTAAAAATGGCCATGACCTCAGTCATAATATAATAATTTCCATCAGTGGACTAACAACAAAGTCGTTGTAATGAGAGCCGTGTCAGAATAAATGAAAATCTCGTAACCAGATCAAACTTCAAGACAAAAGAAATGAATCAGACAAGAAACCAACTGCGCCACTGAGTCAATGGTTTCAGAGCAGTTTAGTTTCTTAAAACATTGTGATTTCAGAAACTATTACATTACTTCAGAACTTGAAAATTGGGACTCATCAAGAAACTTTGAACTGTCTCCCAATAAGATATCACAGAACAAGAGCTATTCTCTGCTGTTCACATCAATAGAGAATGTGCCATCACCAGGCAGTAGCTGAAACCAGGGTCTGTGTTGTTCTAGAAATTTTATATGTATGCGGACTATAGAAGAAATCTTTGTGATAAATAACGATTTAAAGTCAAGTCAGTACTTACACCACAAAGGGGAACAGAAGCAGTGCCGGCATGAGGTCCTGCTAGAGAAATAAAATTCTTAATCTGTTCAAAACCGAAAATGGAATTACTTAATGCTCACAAGCAAACAATCTATTTTCTGAGTGACTTGTCAGGTTTAGAACAATACATGGTAAATAACAACGAACTAGATGAAATAAATGCTTGGTGAGACATTAATTGTTGCTGGAATTTAACAGGAATGAGATCAAATATTGAATAACATCCACTGAATAATTTATTTGATATCTGGCCTCATTCCTGCTTAAGGCATCCCAAAACATCACCAACACATGAATTTGCATTTCATATCAAACAGAGTAGTGTAAAGGATTCTTAGTTCTTACAGGAGGTCCACCATCACAAAATTCCAGCACTCCCCGCCCAATTAAGTTCCCCTGTAGCGAAATGGGGTAAACGCAAAAAGAGTCAAGACTTGAAAGTAATAGACTAATTGGTAATCTGCAGTAATCTTTCATCTAGGAAAACTCTATACAGACTGATATGGTTAATTTTCTAACTAAAGATAATAGTATTAACTCTTAAAACAGTGGGTGGTCAAATTTTGTACCCATTAAGCAAATAGTCAGAACCACCTGAAATGTATTCACCACCTTGGGCAAGTTGGCAAACTTGTGAAAAAACTCTCAATTTGATAGTAAATGAAACTTAAGACAATAAGAATAGTAAGATGAAGCTATTATTATTATTATCAGCAGCCTACTTTTAAGTATGAGGTGCTTCAGGATAAGACGTAGGGTACTAACTTGAGCTCTAAATCCACAAGCAGCCGCAAATGAAACATGAACATGTTCTAATCACAAATTCTCAGGCAACTTCTATACATCTAGCATTTTTTTTGTTCATAAAAACATTGATGAAGTCATGTAGCAAGAAGGGTAGAGCAGCTGGATAGAATTAGGTTCTACAACAGATACGGGCAAAATAATCCCAAAAGACTCGAAGATCAGTTATTACCTGGGACAGACCTACTATATTATAACCCTCACTTAAATCTTCCATCTCTTTCACCTGTACATGTAATTGTGAATATATTAATTAGTAATATGCTAAAGAAAACACTACAAAATTGAATTATAATTACCCAGCGAGCATCCCCACCTTGTTGCAGACAGCCTTTGCCTGTGGAAACAAGAACAGGAGTTCAGATCATATCTGAGAACCATAAGTGTTTCTATATCATAACAAAAGTGGTTATATATGCTCTCACCTGTTCCTCAAGTGGCATAAACCAGGAATCCCATGCCCCATCCCCAATTTCTCTGAAAAATTGTTGAGAATATTGCAAACATTTCTGAGCAAATTATAGTAATCGCAATAAAGTGGTAGTTCCACATTGTAGCTGTCTTTAGATAATGGAACGAACATTAATTTTAAGTTACTGCTGGAGGGGTTATTGCATACTAATGTTTAAGAAAAAGTTATGGTGTAGCTTGTATAGGAACTAAACTTTGTGCTCGCAGGTAGAGGCCCAGGAGCAAAACTAGTGTACTTAGAATCTCAGACATTATTTAGCAAGCTATTATTCACCTTCAAACATATATTAGTAAGCTTCATAAGACTATTAACTATATGCTATATGGACATACAAGCAATATCCTGGTGAGCCAGAATACTCAATGAGTTGCTCAGTAAATTGCTTTACTCCACGGTTCTTGCATTGATCTGATATGCCTGTCAATAAAAGAAGAATTGAGTAATAAAATAATATAAAACTAGGAATTAAGTACTCTAGAACATATATATTACTACAAAATTCACCATGTTAATCTCCACTCAATAATGTTCCCTAAACCAAGACATGATGGAGACGGGTCCTACTTTAGAACAATGAATGGAAAAATTGGACTAGCATAATTAATTCATTTGTTCAATGGAAAAACTGGAATGATAGAAATGAAACAAATATTTAACAGAACATAGCAATTGATGAGTTTCAGGACAGTGCCGTTCGCATATCAAGTAAATGCTAAAGGCAAGAGCATTTTCTAATCATGGTATCTTCAGTGTGCCACCCAGAAAAAGAATCACATTTAATTAACGAAATAACACATCATATTGATGGAAGTTTATGACGAAACAATCTTGAAAGTTTCTTTGTTAAATGCAAAAGTTCATCTATAGTTCGTCATGGAGTAATCATCACAAGAACCAGTTACATCGAATAATTCGCTCAAGTAGCAAGCCAATAGAAACGTTATCAGACTCCAAAATTATTCACTAAACAAACCCAGAAAGAGAAAACAACAGATCATCAGAAAACAAAAAAGAAACCCAGAAAAGAAGTAATGGCGTAGACAATTACCATGAAGAACAATGAAGGGTATAGAATGAACAACAGGAAGAATCAAGAGGGTAAAATAAACGAAGGCAAAACCAATAGAAGGAAGGTGAAAGGCCATGACTTGGATGAAAATACTGAGCTTTCTGATGATTTTGCAGCACAAAATGGAAACTTTAGCAGCTGCTGGTTGGCCCCAGGAACTTTTGAGATAAGAAGTGGGGGAATCAGGTGATCGAAGTGTAGAAGAAAGAGTCACAGCTTAAAATAAGTGGTAGTTGGTGATTGTGCAAAGCCGCAAAAGAGAAGTAAGCAAGGAGAGTATGACCCAATTAAAATCAACAGACATTTAATGTTTCCAAACTGAGATGATGTCAGGTGCTAGCGTCTTGAAGTCAGCAACTGGAGAGTACATTCACAATGGAGATAATGGGAAACTGCTCAATTAGCACATTCCCTTTGGCTAGTTTCAGACTTCAGTTCTTGTATAAATTTTTTTACGAGTTTCAATCTTCCAAAAGAATTTATTTTCTCAACTTTTATTCAAAATAATGGCAAAATACATAACATAAAAATTAATCTAACTCCTAAACTTAACATTAATCAATTAAAAAATAATTGTTATTACATAAAATTTAAAATAAGTTTTTTTATAAAAATAAATTAAATAAATTTATTCAATCTTTATATAATATTTATTGATTAACTATAAGAAAAATTATTATATTTTATTAAAATAACAAAAATTATATATTTTGAAAGACATTTTAAATTTAAATTATATTTATTAATATTTATTTAAATATCCAAATTAATTATAAAATAAAATTGATATTATATTAAATTTATAATTTTATAACTAATTCATATATTTGATAGTAAATCAAAATGAAAAATAAAAATCACTTTGAATAACTTTCTTAAGTTATAAAAATTAAAATTATAATAAAATAAAAAATTCAAATAATCATATTTGTATCCAATTTGAAAAATAAATAAAATTAAAGTCAAAAATTTTAAAATGTATTTTAATAAATTAATTTTGATTCAAGAAATTTAAATTTAATCCAACAAACATATTTAAAAGCAAGAGCTCACTGATTTAGACTTAATCAAACCTAAATTAGAACTTTCAATGATATCACTTGGAAGAAACCTTACGGGTAGATGGATCAACTATTGCCATTCTTATACGGCATTGAAAGTTCAAAATGATATCACTTAGATGAAACCTTACGGGTGGATCAACTATTGTCATTCTTATACAGCACAATTAAATTTATTCATTAAAATACAAAATATTGAATGACATTTAAAACTTTTAAAAAGTATATTATTGTATTATTAAGTTGAATATCATTTTTAAAATTTATTTATTTATTTACCAAGATTTCGTTAACGAGCAAATAGTTCTATATATTTGATTTTCTTGACCATATCGATTTTTTAGCAGATTGAGTTTTGAGAAATTACGTTTAATAGATGAAAAAATTAGGAAGATTCTCTTAGATAAAAAAGTATTAATACATCATTTACTGTAATGAATTTAAATGTTGGCAATGATGAGCTGAGCTTTAAAGAAAAAAATTTATACCAAATGAGAGATTGAATTAATACGATTTAAACGGATATTGAATTGAAAAAATTTCATGTTTTTATTTCTTTTACTCTTTTAATTTCATTTATATTTAAAGCATGTGTTGAATTTTGTATCTGCAATATAATATAAACTTTCAACTATTAATATTTTTATTATAGGTTTCATTTCTAGAATTTGTCAATACAAACTCTTGCTGTAATACTTATAATCATAAAATTTGATTATCCTTTCTATTTAATTCTTGATGTAATTATTTTTATTATATGATAAAATTGTAATATTTTAAATAGTTTACCTTATTCTTAGTTTTATATATGTATGATGATTAAATGATATTTTTCTTATGTTAATTATAGTTATTGTTATATTTTAAATATATGAACAATAATATTAATAGAAAAAAGATAACTATTATTTCAAATTTATATTATTATGATTTTTGAAACAAGGTTGATAAAATTTAAAATATATATTAAGTGACTATTTTATAATTTTAAAAAATTTAGGACTATTTTAATTTTAAAATTACCCAAAATAGTATTTGGTATTGTCAGGTACTAATAACATATTAGAACTAAGTAGGATATTGGTACAAGTAGGATATCTGTAACATTGGGTCAAATTTAGGGATGATAATTATATCCGAACCTGATGGGTACCCGATAAAATTACCCGAACGGGGGCGAGTACGGGAAGCAAATTTTTACCCGTGAGGCGGGTATGGGGGGTTAGCAAAATACCCGTCGAGTATCGAAGGCGAGTATGGGGATACCACCCCCCATACTCGTTTACCCGTTATATAGTAATTACAAAAAAATTATTTTTATTGGCTTGAACAGTGGACACACTAATATAATATGGCTCATAATATTTTTATAAGTTATTAAAAAATTATTTAATTGATACGAAAGGTCGTATAATTGTTAAAACTTTCCAAATTCCTCGTAGTTTTCCAGGCTTCCAGTCGACTCTTCACGCTCGCCTCCTTGTTTTCTCAAGCTCTTCGTGGTTGGTTCCATCTGTTTTCTTCGTACTGAAGCAGAACGCAATGACGCTAACTCCTTCCTTCAGTTCACGTTTTCATTGTTTTTGGTGCAACAGCCAACAAACAACCTACTTCACGTCAAACAATCTTCCTTCAGTTCACGTCAGCTGCTCCTTCACGTCACGTCAGCGTTGGTCTTCATACAACGTTGTCTTCAATCTTCATACCAGGTTCGTTAATCAATAATCAATAATCTTGTGGTGCTGCTCCTTTAGTTTGAGACCACACATGCTTGGTTCTTCATACAACAATGTTGTTTCCTTGTTCAACGTTGTTTCCTTTAGTTTAATGCCTAGAACAAGCTTTCTGAACAATTAGTTCTTTGGAATAACGCCTAGCAATGGACTATAGAGGATAGGAATTAGTTTAGGTCGGTTATTTACTAATCCATTTTCCAGAGAAGAAGATTCACGAAAATATATATTTTAGTTATCTTACTTAGCTGAATTAGTTATTGGAAGTTTCATAATAAGGTGAAAAGGAAAGTTTGTTTCCTTAACAATTAACAAACCCAACTTCCGTAACAATCAAATCTTTGCTTAACAAACCCAACTTTACATGATGAACTGATGATCATAATAAGGTGAAAAGGAAAGTTTGTTTTCTTAACAATCAAATCTTTGCTTCCGTAACAATTAACAAACCCAACTTTTATAAAATAATTTTAATATAAATTATTAAATAATTTTAATATAATTTTAACATAAATTATGAATATCAATTAACGATTTAATATGAATACTAGTTATGCTACTTACATGATGATCAAAACATTTATAAAATAATTGCTTTGATCCCGTGCACAAGTATGTTATGGGATTTAATTATTTTTAATTTCCTTCATTAGATAAAGTATTATCAATACCTTCGGATGATAATTTGATTGGATACTTGTGCAGTAATTTGGGTTAATTTTTGTTGCATTACAATGAACTCGTGTGAGTATTTCTCAAAATCCTATATCTATGGATAGTCCTCTCATTCCCATCGACCTCTCTCCTTGATTGACTCACCAAATAGTATGATTCAGGAACCCACTCCAACTTCAGAGGTTGTACAAGATGTTGAAGATATACGTAAAAGAAGATTAACATCGGTTGTTTGGAATTATTTCAAAAAGGTGAAAATTGAAGGGGAAGATGAGAAGGCCATTTGTAATTATTGTCAGAAAAAACTTTCTGGCAAAAGCTCAAGTGGAACTAGACACTTGCATGATCACATAAGGAGTTGTCCTCGAAAAAAATTCAAGATGTTCGACAACAAGTTTTGGTGCAACAAAAAAATGCGGTGGCAAATTATCTTTTTGATCAACAAAAATCAAGGGATGATCTTGCCAAGATGATTATAATACATGAGTATCCTTTGGTTATGGTCGAGCATCACGGATTTCGCCAATATTCTGCTGGTTTGCAACCCTTGTTTAAGGTTCCCTCACGAAATACCATGAAAGCGATATCTTAAGGATATATGACTACGAAGGGTGAAGACTTTGAGTTTGTTGGAGGCAAATTGTAGTAGGATTGCCTTAACTACGGATATGTGGACTTCTAGTAATCAAAAAAAGGGTTTTATGGCTATCACCGCTCATTTCGTCAATGATAAGTGGACATTACAAAGTCGTATCATGAGGTATTAATTTGCTTTCCTCTTTTTTTGAATCACATTTGTCTATGTTTTTGATCATTTAATAATCATTGATTGACAATATTAATTATCTAATTCTTGTTTATTTACTTATATAATATAGGTTCATTTATGTACCTTGTCCACACCTAATCTTGAAGTTCTTACCAATGTTTTATTTAATACCATTTTGGATTGGAACATTGATCGAAAGTTATCAACTTTGACGGTTGATAATTGTACGACTAATGAAGCTATCATTAGTGATATCACAAAGAAGTTTTCTCTTGATTCACTTATGTTGAATGGGTCTTTGTTTCACATGCGTTGTTGTGCCCACATTTTAAATTTGATCGTTCAAGATGGTTTGCTTGTCATTGGCAAGGGTATAGAAAGGATTAGAGATAGTGTGGTGTTTTGGACAGCATCTCCAAAAAGGGAGCAAAAGTTTGAAGAAGCGGTGCGACAATTACGCATTGCAAGTACCAAGAAATTGGTTCTTGATTGCAAGACCCGGTGGAATTCCACATATTCAATGCTTAATGCTGCTTTGATATACAAGGATGTCTTTAATCGTTTGAGTCAGCGTGAACCATTATACAAAGATTTGCCAACTGAAGAGGATTGGAGACTTGCAGAAATGGTTTGCGAGAAGTTAGGATTGTTCTATTCTGTGACCGAGATGTTCTCAGGTACAAAGTATCCAACGGCAAATATTGTTTTCCCTAAAATTTGTGAAATCAGAAGCTCATTGGAAAAATGGTGTGAGTCTCCAATTGAGGTGATTCAAGGCATGGCAAGAAATATGTTGGCCAAGTATAAAAAGTATTGGTCTGACATTCATGGAATCATGGGAGTGGCAGTCATATTGGATCCAAGGTACAAGACCAAACTATTATAATATTGTTTTAAAAGAATTTATGGAGAGTACTTATATGTTGATGAAGTCAAAATAAACTTTGAAAGTTTGCTATGATTTGTTTGAAGAGTATAGAATGAGGGATTCACCTTCTTATAATGGTGAAGTTTCATCTACTTTTGGGTATGATAGAGATGCTAATGAAGGATTTCTCCAAAGTTTTGATGAGGAAGTTGCTCTTGAAAGAGAGTAGTTTGTTTGCAAAAAATTGGATCATTATTTAGAGAAAAAGTGTTACCAAGAACAAAAAATTTTGATATTTTAAGTTGGTGGAAAACTAATGAAGTAAAGTATCCACTCTTGATGAAGTTGGCAAGAGATGTGTTAGCTATACCAGTTTCAACTGTAGCTTCAGAGTCTGCTTTTAGCACAAGCGAAAGGTTGGTGAGTCCACACCGTAGTCGGCTTCATCCCAAGACTTTAGAAGCGTTGATGTGTGCACAAAGTTGGTTGTAGAGTGAAATAAAAGGTGATTCTTATCTTTATTTGAATGAAATTCAATGAAATAATTAAGTTATTATTATATATGTTTATTGAATCCTTTATTTTGTGGTTGTTTTTATAGTAACATGTTCTGATGAGACGAATGCATATTGTCGCACTATTGAGTATGATGAGGATGTTAGTGAGGTATTTTTAGCAATTCATAATCTATTAATTTAAATAACGATTTTTATTTTTTAGTGTGAATGACTAATAATTGTTATTGTTTAATGATAGGCAAGTGGTCCAACAAATGCCAAAGGTTCAAGAAATAGTGCCAGGATCTCATCAAGTTCTATTGCTTTTTATGCTTTGGAATTTCCATTAAAACTAATGTATATTTTTTTTTGTCTTTTTTTTTAATTCACTCTTATATTTGTACTATCATTTATAATCTCTGTTTACTTGTTTCTTTTATGTTAAATTCAGTATGTATGTATGAATGTAGCATGAAAATCTAAAAAAAAAAAAAAGTCAATTCATATTAAATAAGTTGTTTTTTTTTTAAGGCGAATAAACGGGTACCCGATGAGAGTCAAACCCCCAACAGGTACGGGTATGGGGGTACCAACAAAATCCCCAACGGAGATGGGGGCAGGTATGGGGGTAGGGGTGGGTTCATGGGGCGGGGGCGGGGGATGACATACCCACCCCACACCCGCCTGCTGCCATCCCTAGTCAAATTATCTTGAAGATAATACAAAAGTCACATAAATGTCATATTAAACAATTTTAGGGATGATAACAGGCCACTCCTAGCCCTGCCTGACCACAGGCTCCAACTCTGATAGATGTCGGGTAAGCCGGCCCGACTCAATCAGATTATATATTTTTCAAAAAAGACATTATTTTATACTTTCTTATCTGTTGAGCTTAGCCTCATTTGGCATCTCTAACAATTTGCCTCTAATTTGGCAACGTCCACGGAGCTATGGTTCTCTTACTTTCAGGAATTCAAATACACCTAAAATTACTGATTTTCTTTGGATAATATATATTGAAAAACCGTACAATTATTTCATATTCTTTTAATTGAGTCTCAAATTTTCTAAAATTTGAATTTAATGACTATTCTTTTAATTTTATTTAAATCAAATTAAAATATTATTTCTACATATATTAAATGACATGTGAATATTTATCTATTAATCACATAAATAAAAATCATTTTAATCTGATTTGTACAAATTTTAAACTTTAGAAAATTTTATACTAAATTAAAATTTTCAAAAGGTTAACAAAATTTTAATTTATTACCCTTTTTTTCTTTACATAAACGGATAACAGATTAAGGACTTTACATACTTATAATACAACATTACTCAACATTACTTGTTTTGGTCAAGTCGGCCTATGTTTCAGTTGCCTACTCTTAAGAAATACTCACATAGCCTCTGAGTCACTTCTTATGCATGTTTCTTTGGGCTCATTCGTTTACTCATCATCTATAATATCGAATTAGTTCAACCAGGTTAATAGAAAAAAATTTAAATGATTTAACTTTTTAGTTTATTCTTTAACTTTCTGATTTGATTTAGTTTAATAATCTTTGTTATTAAAGAATGATCAGCTTATTAATTAATCAGTTAATTTTTATAAACTAATAAGTTTTTACAAATTAAAATGAACTGATTAATTTTTATCTAACAATTTTCTTTTAATTAAAATTTAAAATTTTCGATAAATAAGAATAGTCTTCTTCAATATTTTTTACATTTTTACATTTTATTTTCTTTAATTAATTTTATGACAGTTTATTACAAATTTAATCTTTTAAATGTTAAATCACTTAATTTGACTTTAACTTCGGTTTTAAAACAATGATAATAAGAACTTCATTTTGGTCACGTCAATTTGTCAAGTTAATGAAGAATGACCTGATATGATATCCATGTGACCTTTATATCATCTTCAAAATGATTTAACCAAAGAATTTAATAAGTATTGATAGGATCACAGCCCTATTCATTGCAAATCAAACATAGAACTTAAATTTAAAAGTAGTAATGGAAACAAAGAGATGCCTAATTAGTATTGATAAGATCATAAACACAGGGTTAATGCAAATCAAACGTGAACTTAAATTTAAATAATATACAAAAGTAGAGATATGAAGTTAATATCTTAATAAATGATAACCGAATCAAATACTCTATTGTTTGATAACACACCCTTTAAACTAGATGGTAAAAAGATATAGAAAAGTAGACAATAAACAAACATGGTTGAAAGACAATGAATGTGTGAGCAGTGACGAAGTCAGAAATTTAAGATAAGAGGGTCTGAATATTTATTTTTTTTAAATTTTGGAGGATCTATTGCACCATTGACCTCCAAATAATTATACCCTTATATATATATACATATATTAAAAATAAAAATTTTAATTTTTAAAATTTTGAGAGGCCCAGTGGTACATCTCCGTCGGTGTGTGTGAGTATTGTTAACATGTAGAATTAAATGTGTAGACATAATAATTACACTCAATGTTTTGAAAACTAAATCAATTTAATAGAAAAATTTTGAATTAGTTATTTTATTTTTATTTAATTTTAATTTTTTGTTTAATTTATTTTAATATTCTTTGTTGTTAAAAACTGATCGGTTTATCAATTAATTGACCAATTTTTAAAACTAATTAAATTTTTATAAATTGATTTTATTTAACATTATTTTAAGTTAAACTAAATATTATTTATTGGAAAACTCTCTCGTATTTGGCTCTTTCTTGGAGATATAAAGTATCTTGCATCTTAGGCTCCCACTAAGTCAGAATCGAGGTGAAATCTGCATCTTAGGCATCATCCGAAAGTCAGATTCGATGTGACATCTGCATCTTACGCATCCCAAAAGTCAGATTCGATGTGAATTTTCTAGGAATGTCATGTAGATTTTGCGATTGAATGGTGTGGCACAACATATCTAGTCAGAATATCAACAGTAATTTCAACCTTGTCGGCCTGGCAGTGATGTTAACACAAAGCTGGAGAATAGTCTACGTTTTATTGATAAACTGGGTGGCTATTAAATAGCCTTATAAGTAACAGAAAAAAATCCATCCCCGTGCTAACAAAATCTCAATCGTGGAGTTAACTTGGAACAAGTCAAAAAATAAGAAACTAGTCCCTAAATATAGGGATTATTGCTAACTAGAAACAAACTCTCAAAGACCTGGTCCAAAGACAGCACTAACATTGCCTCCTATAAACTGAACAGGATTTTAGTTTATTTCTGGACATGAACACGCTTCAAGAAGCTCACGCAACTTAAAAAATGCATCAAGTTTCAGTGCCTTTGTCATGATGTCTGCAAGTTGATCATGAGAACAACAATAAACCAACTCTATAACTTCATTCTTGATAAGCTCTCGAAGAAAATTGAAGCGAACATCAATATATTTGCTCCTCCCATTAAGCACAGGATTCTTCGCTAGTTTAATGGTTGAACTGTTGTCACAAAAAATTATTGTGGCCTTGTTTTGAACACACCCAAGTTGCTCAAGCATTCGCCTAATCCAAATTACATGACAAGCACCAGTAGCTCCGGCAATAAATTCGGCTTCAATTGTTGACAATGTAACCACTGGCTGTTTTTTGAAGACTAGGCTATTGCTGCTGAATTCATACAAAAAACATTCGGAAGTACTTTTCCTATCATCATGATCGCCGGCATAGTCACTATCGGTATATCCAATTAATCTTCCAATACCTCCTGTCTTGTAGAATAAACCAAGAGAAACAGTACCATGTACATAGCGCAAAGCTCTCTTTGCTGCACTTAAATGAAGCTCAGTAGAAGACTCACAATAAACATGAGACCAAGACGAGTTGCTGTCAAATACATGAGGCTGCCCACGATTTGCCTATACATTGTGTTATCAATTTTAACCCCACTTTCATCCTTAGTCAAACGAACTCCAGGCACAATGGGATTTTTTACTGGATTACTATGGTTTAATCCAAACCGTTCAAGTATTTTCTGGGCATATTTAGTTTGGCAAATAAAGATGCCATTCGAACCTTGCGTTGGACTTCAATGCCAAGGAAAAATCTCATTTTCCCAAGATCAGTCATTTCAAACTCAGTCATCATAGAGTGTTTAAACTTAGCAATCATAAAGCTATCATTACCAGTAAAAATAAGATCATCAACATAGAGACAAGCAATGACAATCTTACCTCCATCTGCTGCCTTGATGAATAATGTATGTTCGTATGGACATTTGACAAAACCCTGCTTCTCAAAATAGGAATCAATACGGCTATACCAAGCCCGTGGGGCTTGCTTCAAGCCGTATAATGCTTTTCTCAATTTATGCACTTGAAGCTCTCTGCCTTTTTTTTTTCATACCCTTGTGGTTGTGCAACGAATACATCTTCAAGTAGTTCCCCATTTAAAAATGTAGATTTAACATCAAATTGGAAAACGGGCCACTGATTTTGAGCAGCAACTGAGAGCACCATTCGGATGGTATCAAGACGAGCTACTGAGGTAAACACTTCATAAAAATCCACGCCATACTGTTGAGCATACCTTTTAGCAACAAGTCGGGCTTTGTATTTGTCCACCTCCCTATTTTCATTGAGCTTCGTTTTGTAAATCCACTTCACTCCAATGTTTTTAGCACCAGCAGGTAAATCAATTAATATCCATGTGTTGTTTCTTTATCTCTAAGTCCATGGCATGTCGCCATTGTTCATGCTGGACTGCATCTGTGTAGGAGACTGAATCATCACTAAGAAACAAAGCAAAATAGGTCATATCCTCCTCCTCTTCGAATAGTCCTTGCCCACTGTCATAATCTCTCATCGAAATAGGTGGTTGACGCATTCGTCTGTCAATCGGATTCTCAACTGTAGACTACATATGTGAAGTTGGTTGTGAAATATCCTCATTTGAAGTCTCAAGAAGCACATGTGACTCCTCTGATGTTGAAGACTCGTTGATGTGATCGTCATTGTAGGGGATTCTATTATCTTCTTCCTTTTCCCATTTCAGATTGGTATTGTAACGCCCCAAATTAGGGGTTAGCATCTTTCGGAATCAATAACGCCAATATAACCAAACGCATCTAATCCCACCAAATATCATAGCAAAGCACTATAGCCACAAAACCAATGTTTCTTCACATAGTTTAGATCTATAATATTTGACGATTTGGATGATTCTGATAAGTTAGATTTGTTAAATAGGTTAGTTTTTAAGGGATGATGCTAAAAGAATTGAGAAGAATTGAGAAGAAAGGAAAAGAAAGGGAAAAAAAAGTAAAAAGAAAAGAAGAAATTTGCGGAAGTCGAAGAAGATGATGAACAGTGCAGCATAGTGATGAACAGTGAATAGTGAATAGTGAACAGTGAATAGTGCGGAGATATAGTATCAAATGCGTATTTGTGAGCAAAGAAGAATCGTATTTGTGAATAATATACGTATTTTGAACGAGAAGAATCCGGAAATTTGCATGAACATGCATCATACTCATTATCATACAATAATAATTTGTATCTGTGTTCCCTATTATAGAGGAACGACCATTGCCAGATATTGTCGGGAAGGGCGATTTAAGGTCGATGAATCGGGACTTCAATAATGTCAATAATTTCAGTAAAATGTCGGTAATTTCGTAAGTCATTTGAAGAAGTATATCGGTAATAAGTAAAAGACCCGAGACGGTCTCACTTTGATTTATTCATCATCAATTGTATCTTGGTCCGGACAATGAATGTCCGCGTGCTCATATGTCTTTGTCTGATCGATTGTGTAATCGTTCGGATAATGAACGTCCGAGGCGATTGTTGCATGATTATTTTATTGGAAGTGTTAATTTATTGCACATGAAATGTCTGGAATGATTTATTCTATCCGAGTTGTGGGTAAATAGGCATGCCTAGAAGGGTCTGCAGCTGCTCATGTGACACTTCGATGTCGAGACTTCGGTTTCTACTGTGACACTTCGGTGTCGAGACTTCGGTCTCTCCTGAGACACTTCGGTGTCGAGACTTCGGTCTCTCCTAAGACACTTCGGTCTCTCCTGTATAAGTCCCGTTATCCACTTCTATTCATGGACTTCTGATTTGTTTTGATCTGTTCTGAAGTGCATTTTGCCTGATTATTAATCTCTGAATGCATGCTGCTATTGTTATTGTGAAAAGACATCGGTTAATTTAGATAAATGATTACTCACTAAGCTATATGCTTAGCACGGTGGATTTGCCCCGTGTAGGTTCAGAGCGAAGAGTTTAAAGACTAGGACGAGTCAACTGCAGTGACCAAAAGAGTCTGAGTTTTGTGTTGCGCGAAAATGTATTTTGTTTGGTTTGTTTGGGCTTGTAAATATTCTTTCGATTTGTTTCTGAAATTATGAGCTGTATTATATGTGTGTTACGTTTAGTTTTTTAAAATGCATGTGTGAAACGTTTTGATTTGATTATACTGTATTGGGTGGCATCCACATATCCTCCCAGGGGGTATTTGGGTGTTACATCTTTTAGTATCAAAGCATGGTTTAGGCGATTCTGGTTTAACCAGCGCTTAACTATTGCTTGTACTTGAATAGAAGAGTTGTGTCTGGCCTAATGCGGTTTGTCCCATGTTTTGGTTCTAGAATGTCCGTATGAAAAGATTCATAAGACTGTTGATGAGGTAGTTGAGAATTTGTGATTCTGGATAAGATTATAAGAATGGGTTCGATATTAGAATGTCATGATGGTTACATATCGTAAGTGTCTGAATTAATGCGATTCAGACATGGGAAGTTGAATAGACTATTGAACGTGCATGTACACATGCTTATTATGGTTAGACGGAGTTAGGTCTGTAATGAATTCTATGTCAGTATGTGCAAGAAGTACGAGTTTGATTTTCGATATGTAAAATCTAACCTATCAGAATCATCCAAATCGTCAAATATTATAGATCTAAAAATTTCTTTTACCCATATCAGATCTCATCCGACTATCTTTATAAAAGACAAGAACAGACCATAGATTCATTATCAAAAGGACTAACCTCGTGATCTGCAGCAGAAAAGCGATCAAAATCGATCGGCAGCAGTGGCGGAACAACAGATGAACTTATCGGTTACATCTCAAAATAATTAATCAACCCTTATATATTCGTCCACTTATTCAATTAGTACTATTGGATGAATAGTTAATTACTCAAAACACACTTATGAATTCTTAGAACAAACAAATACCTGAATTCCCAGACTTCCAAAAATTCACCAAAATTACGTCATAAAATAATGACTTCCAAATAATTGTTCAAAAATACTAAATCGTCACCAACAATTTCTAAAATCATCAAGTATCCAAAATTACTAAAATTATCTTAATACAAATCAATCAATCCAAGTGTCATTAAACCAATGTACGGAAAATGCCATGAATGCATGCCAAAATGTCAAAGAGACATAACATAAATCGGACTAAATTTGCTTCATATGCTAACCCTAATTTGGGCGTTATAATTCTTCCTCCTTAAGAAATTTCGTCCTCGAAATTCAGATCTGATCCGAAGAATTGCAGATACTGAGGTAACGGCTAGTATGTAACGGTCATGTAACGGTTAACAAAAAAAACGGCTAGTAACGGCTAGAGAACGGTCATAGACCATTCCTTCCTCATTACTTCATCCCTCCACATTCTGTCTTTCTTACCTACCTCAAAATTTCTTTTAACCAAATTTCAAAATATTATCCGCTATCGCATGCTTTTGTGTAATTCTTATCATTATGTATCTTTATCTCGTTCTTAGTGTTAGTGTAGAGCTAAATGAAGCTCGCACTTTTTTTTTTCTTCTTAGCATTTCCTATGATCCTGCTGTTGCTTATTGACATAGCCTTTGAGCAAGGCATGTATTTTTTTTTTCATAAGGGAAATTTATGTTATGTCTCTTTGACATTTTGGTACGATTCATGGCATTTTAGGATACATTGGTTTAATGACACTTGATTGATTTGACTGTATTAAGATAATTTTAGTAATTTTGGATACTTGATGATTTTAGAAATTATTGGTGACGATTTAGTATTTTTGAACAATTATTTAGAAGTCATTATTTTATGACTAATTTTGGTAAATTTTGAAGCCGGGAATTTCGGTATTTGTTTGTTCTAAGAATTCATAAGTGTGTTTTGGTAATTAACTATTCATCCAATAGTACTAATGAATAAGTGGACTAATATATAGGGTTGATTAATTATTTTGAGATGTAACCCATAGCTGCGTTCATCGGTGTTGTTCTGACTGTACCGATTGACCGCTTCGTCGCAGATCACGAGGTTAGTCCTTTTGATAATGAATCTATGGTCCGTTTCTTGTCTTTTATAAAGATAGTCGATGAGATCCGATATGGGTAAAACAATCGCTCGGACGCTCATTATCCTAATAAAGACACAATCAAGACAAAGACATATGAGCACGCGGATATTCATTGTCGGACCAAGACACAATTCAATATAGAACAAATCAAAGTGAGACCGTCTTGGTCTCTTACTTATTACCGATATACTTATCAAATGACTTACGTAAATTACGGGTATTATTTAATTCGAAATTATTGACATTATCGAAAGTCACGACATCGACCTTAAATCGCCTCTTCCGACAATATCTCGGCAATGGTCGCTCCTCTATAATAGGGAACACGATACAAATTATTATTGTATGATAAATGAGTATGATGCATGTTCATGCAAATTTTCGGATTCTTCTATGCTCAAAATACGATTATTATTCACAAATCGTATTCTTACTGCTCACAAACGCACGTGACATCAGATCTCCGCACTATTCATCATTCACTATTCACTATTCACTGCTCATCACTATTGCTTGACTTCATCATCTTCTTCGACTTCGCAAATTTCTTCTTTTCTTTTACTTTTTTCCTTTCCTTTCTTTTCTTCTCAATTATTCTCAATTCTTTTAGCATCATCACTTAAAAACTAACCTTTTATTGGAAGTGCTAATTTATTGCACATGAAATGTCTGGAATGATTTGTTTTGTCCGAGTTGTGGGTAAATAGGCATGCCTAGAAGGGTCTCATTTGCTTTCATGTGACACTTGATGTCGAGACTTCGGTTTCTCTGTGACACTTGATGCCGAGACTTCGGTCTCTCCTAAGACACTTCGGTGTCGAGCCTTCGGTCTCTCCTGAGACACTTCGGTGTCGAGACTTCGGTCTCTCCTGAGACACTTCGGTGTCGAGACTTCGGTCTCTCCTGTATAAGTCCCGTTACCCACTTCTATTCATGGACTTCTGATTTGTTTTGATCTGTTCTGAAGTGCATTTTGCCTGATTATTAATCTCTGAATGCATGCTGCTATTGTTATTGTGAAAAGACATCGGTTAATTTAGATAAATGATTACTCACTAAGCTATATGCTTAGCACGGTGGATTTGCCCCGTGTAGGTTCAGAGCGAAGAGTTTAAAGACTGGGACGAGTCAACTGCAGTGGCCAAAAGAGTCTGAGTTTTGTGTTGCGCGAAAATGTATTTTGTTTGGTTTGTTTGGGCCTGTAAATATTCTTTAGATTTGTTTCTGAAATTATGAGCTGTATTATATGTGTGTTACGTTTAGTTTTTTAAAATGCATTTGTGAAACGTTTTGATTTGATTGTACTGTATTGGGTGGCATCCACATATCCTCCCAGGGGGTATTTGGGTGTTACAGGTAACCTCTCCTTCTGGATAACTATCAGCCCAATTCCAGCCTTTATTTTCGTTAAACACAACATCACGACTAATCACAATCGTTTTGGTAATTGGATCAAATAACCTATAAGCCTTTGATTCTTCACTTATTCCAAGAAAGACACATGGCAGACTTTTATCATCCAGCTTGGTACGCTTCTGATCTGGCACATGTGCATAAGCAAGACAACCAAACACCCGAAAATGATCAACTAAGGGCTTAGTGGAACTCCATGCTTCCTCAGGTGTCATGTTTCGAACAACAAAAGTGGGACATCGATTGAGAAGATGGACTGCCCAATTCACTGCTTCTGGCCAAAAACACTTTGGTACCTTCTTTTCTGAGAGCATACTCTGGACCATTTTCATAATTGTGCGATTCTTACGTTCCGCCACATCGTTTTGTTGCGGTGTAAGTAAAGCGATCGTGTCTTCTTGAATCCCATTGTCAAGACAAAAGAAGCAAAAGTGTAGATGTGAACTCCCTCCACGGTCCGTGCGAAGACTAGTTATCGCCACCACTTTCTTTTTCAACTCATGTTTTGAAGACTTTGAAACATTCAAAAGTTTCGAATTTTTCTGTTAAGAAGTATGTCCAAGTTTTTTTGACTTTAATCATCTATAAAAATGAGCAAATACCTTTTGTTACTATTGGATGCAGGAGTGATCGGTCCACAAATATCTGCATGAATTAATTGAAGAAGATGTGTAGCTCGCCAAGTACTAACTGGAAAGGAATCCCGATGCTGCTTTCCCACAAGACAGGTCTCACACACAATAAAAGAAGCTGGAAAAATTGGTAACCCACGAACCATGTTTTTCTGCTGTAATGTTTACAAGCCTGTGAAACTGAGATGCCCATATCTGCTATGTCATAGTTGAGCTAGATCTTGTGTCACTGTTGCAAAACAGCTAGTGTCGTTAAGCTGAACCCAAGCATGGACTGGAAACATTCTATTAGAAGACATATTAATTTCAAAAATCAATCCTCGACCAGGACGAAAAATCTTGCATTTTTCTTGTTGAACAAGTAGTGCAAGTCTCTTTTCTTGAATTTGCCTAATGCTCAACAGATTATTTTTTAGGGTAGGGACATAAAATACACCCTTGATCACATGTACTATTCCCTGCACTTCCATTTGAATATTCCCTTTTCCATGAACGGTAATTCGAGAATTATCACCAAGATTGACACTTTCTTTAAAAGAGCTATCAAAATCAATAAAAAGTTCCCTTTTTCCACTCATGTGATTGCTACAGCCTGAGTCAAGATACCATACCTCTTCTTTGCTAGTATTTGGAGATGTATTTTGACGTGTACAGTAGCATTTGTGGAGATCATCATCAGCAACTCCTCCATGCCATTATCACATGATTTAATAGTTTGAACGTTTGACTCTTCAATATAGGCCTTCAACAACATTTCTTCTGAACTCTCAGCAAAGTGAGCCTTTGGTGCATCTTGCTTCAGTACAAATGAACTCTTCTTTGGGCATTCATATTGAAAGTGGCCAAGTTCATGACAATTATAACACTCAATAATAGACTTGTCAATGCCCTGTCTTCCTCGTCTACGTCCTCTAAAACCACCTCGTCCTCGTCCCCTACCACGAGACTGTCCATCATGAGCCACTTGCAAGGCTTGTTCTTCAATGACATGACCCTTTATCGTTGCTCATGAACCAAAAGCGCTTGTAATTCATCAATAGAGAGACTATCAATATCATGAGATTCTTCAATTGAGCATACAACATAATAAAAAATGGGTGTCATAGAACGAAGAACCTTCTCATTCACAACCACATCTATCAGGAGGTCTCCAAGTGACCTAATCTTATTAACAATGCTCAAGGTATGTGCAAATAGTCATTCATGATTTCGCTTTACCTTCATGTGTAAAATCTCAAACTCCTTTCTTAAAGCTTGCAATCGCACCCTCTTGACACGTCGTGCCTTGAAATTTCGCTCAAAGAGTCCATATATCTTTGGCGTTGTCCTTCTTCAAAATAGTCTCTAAAGTTGTTCAACAATAGCTTGAAACTAATAATTTTTGGCCTTCAAGTCTTTCTGCTTTTGATCTTCAAATAACTTCTTCTCGTTTTTATGTCACCTACCTCACTCACATCCGGAAGTCCGGGCCGATAAGACTCGAAGACTCCTTGACTGCAAGAAGTTCTCCATAAGCATGCTCTAGTGATCGTAGTGTCCATCAAGACGAGGGATTGCAGGTTGCACAAAAGAACTCTCGGATTCCATGCTGCTTCGGCAACACGTAATTGCATCTAGTTCGCTCTAATACCAAATGTTAACAGTAGTATAGAAAGCTGGAGAACAGTCTACGTTTTATTGATAAACTGGGTGACTATTAAATAGCCTTACAAGTAACAGAAAAAATCCATCCATGTGGTAACAGAATCCCAATCGTGGAGTTCACTTGGAACAAGTCAAAAAACAAGAAACTAGTCCCTAAATATAGGGATTATTGCTAACTAGAAACAAACTCCTAAAGACCTGGTCCAAAGACAGCACTAACAAGTGATGCCTTTTCTTATATATATATATATATATGTAAGGAAAAAGAACATCTAAATAGAGGACCTTAGGGTTAAAACTTCTGACCTATCTTCAACAAAAAGAGGTAGAACTTCAGACGAAGGAGACCTAAGAAGAGTAAAACCGTAGTTAAAATTTTTAGCAAAAGAAGCTAACCAATCAGCGCTATGATTTTTCTCTCAAAAAATGTGTCGAAATTGAATTTCTTAAGATCTTCGTAATAGCTCATGGATAGCCATCACCAGAGAGGTAGCATTATCCGTCATTGTTGGTGCTGATGAAAAATTATTGATGACTACTAACAAGTCCACTTCGAGTTCAATTCGCCGATAACCCAATTGCCAGGCAAGTGTCAATCCCGAAAAAATTCTCCAAAGTTCAACATTTAGCGCTGAGCATATCCCAATGTGATGCCATTTTAATTTTTCCTAATCCTTCCTCGTCGAATGTCTCCAGTCCCAACAAATCCTCAGTGCGCAATCTTGTCTGCCAATAACAAGTTAAAATTATTCAATAATTATCTATATTTTATTTAACAAAAATTAATATAAAAATGTAATTACGTAACATAATCTTTATATATATATATATTTATACACACACACTAGCTACTACTTACGTAATGTGGAGGACTAGACGAGACACCATCATTAGGGCCTCCTATAACAATGAAGTTCCTAACTTGTTTCAAGTGAATCGAGTAAGATTTTCTTCATTACAACCTATCTAGAAAAGTTAATATTGAAAGGCTTCAATCTCTTAAAGATCACCCGAGACACGCCATCAACATCATAGCCTTACGTTAGTATTGGCATTGCCTTCACTCACTACAACAAAATGACATAGTAATACTAGATAGTAACACTTTTGACAATATGTTATAAAATACCTATCTACGGTAATGTCATGTCTTAAAATGTTATGATTCTTAATTTGATAAGTAACACTTTATGATTTTATAACATATAATTTATCATTGATAACAAATTTTTTAAGTGTTTCTAAACATTATAAAATGTAACTATTTTAAGATGTTATGAAAGTAATGTAAAATAATGACACTTTATATGAGTTACTTTAATAAGAAATTTATAACACTTTATATGAGTTATCTTAATATCATACAATAATAACAATTGATTTGAGTTACCTTAGTAATTGAAAATAATAACACTTCATATAAGTTACCCTAGTAAATGTAAAATAATAACACTTTAGAAAAGTTATCATAATAGTGTATTATAATAACATTATGTATGAGTTACTTTATTAATAAAATAATAACAATTTATATGAGTTATCTTAGTTATGTAAATTAATAACACTTTATATAAGTTACGTTAGTAATGTAAATCAATAACACTTTATATGAGTTACTTTAGTAAATGTAAAATAATAACATTTTAGAAAAGTTATTGTAATAGTGTATTATAATAACATTATGTATGAGTTATCTTAGTTATGTAAATTAATAACAATTTATATAAGTTACGTTAGTAATATAGATCAATAACACTTTATATGAGTTACTTTAGTACATGTAAAATAATAACACTTTAGAAAAGTTATCATAATAGTGTATTATAATAACATTATGTATGAGTTACTTTATTAATAAAATAATAACATTTTTATGAGTTATCGTAGTTTTGTAAATTAATAACACTTTATATAAGTTATGTTAGTAATATAAATCAATAACACTTTATATGAGTTACTTTAGTAAATGTAAAATAATAACACTTTAGAAAAGTTATCGTAATCTGTATTATAATAACATTATATATGAGTTATCTTAGTTATGTAAATTAATAACAATTTATATAAGTTACGTTAGTAATATAGATCAATAACACTTTATATGAGTTACTTTAGTACATGTAAAATAATAACACTTTAGAAAAGTTATCATAATAGTGTATTATAATAACATTATGTATGAGTTACTTTATTAATAAAATAATAATGTTTATATGAGTTATCATAGTTTTGTAAATTAATAACACTTATATAAGTTATGTTAGTAATAACACTTTATATAAGTTATGTTAGTAATGTAAATCAATAACACTTTATATGAGTTACTTTAGTAAATGTAAAATAATAACACTTTAGAAAAGTTATCGTAATAATCGTATTATAATAATATTATGTATGAGTTATCTTAGTAATGTAAATTAATAACAATTTATATAAGTTACGTTAGTAATATAGATCAATAACACTTTATATGAGTTATTTTAGTAAATATAAAATAAAACACTTTAGAAAAGTTATCATAATAGTGTATTATAATAACATTATGTATGAGTTATTTTATTAATAAAATAATAACATTTATATGAGTTATCTTAGTTTTGTAAATTAATAACGATTAATTAACTTTATTTAAAATTCTTAAAATTTATTAATTTTAAAACTTACATCTCTCGGTTAAACTTTTGAAATATATGGGATATGTGACACAATTTACATTTAATACTTAACTAAACAAATTAGATTTAAATTAATAAATTATATTTAATTATTATTTTAAGTTCAATTTAATTATTTTAAGTCAAAATTAAGAATTAAATTGGTTAAGATTTTATTGATTTATATTTAATATTTATTTAATATTTTTAACATAATTTAAAGAAGTTTTATGAAAAATATAAAATTTTAAAGTATATTATTTAAAAGGGCACGTGGTGTAGCCGTGTCCATCAATTTCAAGTCAGTGCTCATATTCTATTTCATCTGTCGTTTGCTTTTCAAAATTTCCTTCATTTATCTTCTTACTTCTTCTGTCGCCATTATTTATACAACATTTTACGCTTTCTTTCCTTTAAACTAAAGTTAACCAGAACGAGAGGAAATGAACTTTGTGTTTGGTTTCGGAAAAAATGGTGCAATCACTCATGTTCTTCAAACTCAACACTGAGTCAAAATTCTTCATTGGTCTTGAACGTGGCGGAGTCGCCTCAACGTTGTTGGAGAAGTTATTCTTCTTCTTTGTGAAGGTTTGTTATTTGATATTGTTATTCACGTTGTTGTTTTGTTTTCAGATACTTTTGTCATTATGATTACTATGTTTTAATTGATGTGATATGATCACAATTTTAGCAACTTTAAGAGTAAAATGAATGAAATTAAAATGTTACTTCTTGAGCCATGAAACTTTTCATTCCATACTTTAATAAGCAAGTTAAGTGTGATGAAAATACAACAAATTTCTAATATTTTACTAAACAAAATGTTTAGTTAATTGTGTTAAAAGAAATGATAATTAAAATTTTAAATGATTTAATTGGAAATTTTAGTTAAATTTTTAGTTTGATTTTTAATTTTTGATTCAATTTATATTAATAATTATTGTTATTAATCAATTTATTGTAACACTTTATTAATCAATTTCTTAGTTATGTAAATTAATAACACTTTATATAAGTTACGTTACGTTAGTAATATAAAAAAAGCAAATAATTAACTTAAATCAATGAAATATGCACCAAAATTTGGAAAAAAATGTAACTTAAAGTTGGTTTAGAAACTATGACAAAGTTATCACACCAATAGACCTTACAATCCTCTCTTACATAATTAACTTCCTCACTATCATCATGGACATTCATATCTCGTAGTAACATATTCTCGACCTATACGTGAAATCTCCATCCTCATTATACATTTCAACTCATAGTAACCCTCTAAATTTCAACACAACATACCAATTAGATGAATCGGTTTCTCTAGAGTAAAACACTTGTTTTGCTTGCGATGCTAAGATAAAAGGTTCTCTCATATACTGATTCTGACTTTGGTGCAAATTAACAAGTGTAAAACCTTCTTCAACTTTAACTCCATGTCCTACATTTGCGCAATCACACTTGAATATTGGAAGCTGAAACTTATGGTAATCTAATAAAATAATATCTTTTATCACCCCATAATATGTAACAACATCAACAACTTGTGAAGCATCTTTTGCACTTGATCTACATATTGTTGATGCCTCAATTAAAACACCACTATTTTGTGTTGATTTTTCAACATCCTTTGTATGAAATCGTTGTCCATTTATAACATAGCCACTATAGCCCATGGCATAATAAATAATAAATCATTAAGCAGTTCAATTCGCACCATTTCACAGAAAATCTTCACTTGTTGGTCGAGAGGCATATACCAAGAATCCAAGAACCCATTTCCAATTTCTCTGCATAAACACAGTATTGATTTCCGGCGAAGTTCTTTCCCGATTTAAAGAGAGTTCCATTATTCTTGGAGAAAGTAGAAAGTAGAAATTAGAAACAACAACTAGATAAGCACATATATATATATACACGCAATTGCCTGGAGAACCTGAAAGTGTAATCACTGAAATGGAAAGAGTCAACAAAAATCTGCTAGACTTGCCAATCCGTGCCCGAAAAGAGTCAACAAAATAACTACACTTCCAATGGCATAAGCAGCGTAAGATAAATATTATTACCATGAAAGTATACGAAAGGAAGGGAATGAACAACGGGGAAGAAGAAGAAGAAGAAGAAGAGGAAGAAAGAAAAGAGAAAATGAAGACTGAAGGACAAAGGGACTCCTACTTATAAGCGGGAAGTGCTTCGTACACATTGAGTTGATTTACACTCTTTTGATTCAAATTAATCTTCGTTTAGTTGGGAATTTATCAATTAGACTTTAATACTACTTGTTTGAATTCTGTGATCTAATTTCATGTGGTGAGCTTGTGGAGATCCCATTCATGAAGGTATCTTTGTAATGGATTAGTAAAACAAGGACTAGAACAACTAGTAAATATTGAGAAATACCAATTTAATTCTTCTTATTTGAGTCCGGATCCTCTATCCAAGATTACCTTGTTCTATTTTTTCTAACGTTAAAACGACGTCGTTTTTGTTAAAAATTTAATGACGAGGTCCTATCTCGCCACTTTGTGTAGTCCTCTTTCAAAGCCAAGTATGTACATAATTAATTATTTGTCGTATTCTAAAAGTGCCTTAATTTTGTTTGTTTGTTTAATTCTTTTTATCTTGATGATGAGTATAAACATATATTTTATCCTTATTATTAAGAACAAAATTAATAATAATAAGAAATTTAATAATATTATTTAATATAATTAATAAATAAATAATAATAAGAATAATAGTAAGTAGAAAATTTATAATTATCATAATTTAAAACAATTAAATTAATTAGAAAAATTAAAGAAACATAATAATAATTATTAATAATATAATTTATAATAATAATAAGGAATATAAAATTAACAATAATTAATTATTCTAAAAATAATTTATAAAATAAAAAAATTATAAGGAATTTAATAATAATAATAATAATAATAATAATAATAATAATTGTTGTTAAGAAGTTGAAGATTAATAATAATAATTAATAAGAATAAAAATATTTATATTTCGTTAGTATATTTTATCCATTTATGATTAATATAATAATAATAATAATAATAATAATAATAATAATAATAATAATAATAATAATAATAATAATAATAATAATATATTTCTATTATTATAATAAATTTCCTTATTGTTATTATTTTTATTCAAAATCAAAATTTTAAGTATTATTATTATATTTAGTATTATTATAAAATGGCAAGTTCCCTTTGTCTTAAGTTTCTAATGACACCGAAATCATTCAATTTGGTTCAAAAATCTGAAAGTTATAACCCAAACTATTCTGATGTGTTTATGTGTTCCTGATATGTTGACAAAATTGATGCATACATGATTTGTTTTATTGTGAATTTGGTTGAAAATTTAAGAACCATATGTTTTATGATTCGATAAGAATTTTCTATGACAATGAACATTTTAAATAGTTTTGCTTGTTATTCGTTATAAAATTGTTACCCGTGAGTTTTTAAGCTCACCCCCTTTTTGTCCCATCTTCAGGTGAAGAAAATGAGATCGAGTAACCAAGAGTTGAGGGGTCAATCCTCTTTTGCAATGTTTCTGTATATTAAGTTAGATTTTGTAAAAGCAAGACTTTAGAAGCATTTCGAGAATTATTGGGTTTGATATCTTTTTTATTTTGGATTTTGATATCGATGATGTAATGTGGCTTGGAATGCCATTAAAGCTTTGTAAACTCCTATTTTGGTTGTTAATAAAACATGAATTGTGTATGGGTGTTGTTGAGTTGAAATTATATGAAATAGGAAAAGTCATCCAATTGAGTTGATGAACTTTGAACATAAATTGTCGTGGCTTATAAGTGAGATGTTATGGACAAGAAAAATAGACACTATGAATGATGAGATGTAGTTGAATGTGATGGGTACAATGAGTAGAGATTGAAGAGTTTAATGAAATAATATTGATAGTTGAATGGTCATGCTCATAACATTTCAAGTTTGTACATTGAAATTTTCAAGTTTTTCATAAGGGTCAAATTGAGTTTCTGACTTCAGGGGAAAAATCTGAATTAATCTAGGCTGAATTAGACAAAGTTGTATTCTTGAAAGTTGTAGCTTATCTTTTTAATTTTCCATTAATATAAAGTATGAAATTTTTGGACAATAGAGTTGGGAGATATGATCATTAAAATTTTGTGATGCTATTTAGGATGGGCTTTCGGGATAGCTACATTGATTTGAATTTTCGCCCTTATAGAGGTAAAAATTGTTTTAAAGTTCTTCATGCAAGTTGTATATCTAAAAGTCGTTTTTAAAACGGTTAAAAAATGAGCTTAATCCGATATTTGTAGTGAAAATTATGTTCATTTTACCAAGATAGGTCAGAGAAACAAAAGAGAAAATTGTCTCGATCGCGACTTTGCGGAAGATTCGCGCAAGTCGCGATTATGCATCATCATGATTGCGACATTGCGACACACGCGCGAAAGTCACGATCGCGCATTAGCACAATCGCGACCCGCAGCCTTCCCCCACACTTGAATATGTTTCACTATTTTGGCCATAACTTTGTCGTCTAATCTCCAAATGACCTGATTTTTGAAACATTAGATTTCTAACACATTCCTCTATCTCCATAAACATTTATAACTTTTGGTATTGATTAGAAAAAGATAAATCGATTCAAAGTGAGGGTATCAATTGGAAGAACATGAACTGGACATTTTACTGAACATGTTTCAATATTTTGATGATATCTTGATCTGTAGAGCTCCAAATGAGATAATTCTTGTTTTTAAATAAACTAGAGACATAGACTACAAGGTATCTGAAGGATTTAAATTTTAATTCAGAATCTAAAACTTTCAATTTGTGGATGGAAATCGAGTATAGTATCTCGTTTTGGTTTAAGAACAATTCGAAAATGTTTGGGTTATAACTTTCATATTTTCAACCAAATTGAATGATTTTGATATCATTAGAAACTTAAGACAAAGGGGAACAAATGTTCTAAAAGCCAAGTTGAAATCCCGATTTGAGGTTTCCTAAAATCTATTTGGAAATGGGAGAAATGAGTTTGTTTTTATGTTTGTGGTGTGGGCATGTCACCCATGTGAGATGATGGCTAATGAAGGTTCATTGAAACAATCCTACAAGGTAATACATACGCTCAAGTCTTATGATTTTTTTCACAAAGGTTGGGCTCGAAATCGGGGCCCAACAAAGAAATAGCATGTCGTAATCGTTTTTTCTCGCGATCGCGACTTTCCATCATAACTTCTTCCTCCAATTTCAAAAATTATAAACTTTATGTTATTAAAATAATAGAAATATCTACAACTTTCATGAACACCATTTTACTCAATTTGTGTAGAACAATACAGTTTAATCATTAAAATTTATGATCATATTTTTACCCCTTATTCTCTTATTTTCTCCTAGTGTTAATATCTATAGCTATTAACTATAATAATAATAATAATAATAATAATAATAATAATAATAATAATAATAATAATAATAATAATAATATTATTATTATTATTATTATTATTATTAATATTATTATTATTATTAATAAAATACTTATTATTATTTATTATATTTTTATTATATTAGTGATTATTATTAAATTTATTAATTAATGTTATTTCTATTATTAACATTAAATTCCTTATTATTATTAGTTTTTTCTTATTATTAAATTCATTAGTCTTATTATTATTATTATTTATTATTATTATTAATTTTTACTTGAGTATATATACTTATTATTATTAATTTTATTATTCTGATTATTATTATTAATTTTCTAGTTCTGCATATATTATTATTATTGTTGTTGTTGTTGTTGTTGTTGTTATTATTATTATTATTATCATCATCATTATTAATAAATTCCTTATTGTTATTAATTTTATTTATTATTATATAATAATACTAAATATAATAATAATACTTAAAATTTTGATTTTGAATAAAAATAATAACAATAAGGAAATTTATTATAATGATAGAAATAATTTTTAATAATAATAATAATAATAATATTATTATTATTAATATTAATATTAATATTAATAATATCAATATTATTATATTAATCATAAATGGATAAAATATACTAACAAAATATAAATATTCTTATTTTTATTAATTATTATTATTAATCTTCTGACTTTACTAGCAGTTATTATTATTATTATTATTATTATTATTATTATTATTATTATTATTATTATTATTATTATTATTATTATTATTATTATTATTATATTCCTTATAATTTGTTATTTTATAAATTATTTTTAGAATTGTTATTATTATTGCTAATTTTATATTTCTTATTATTATTATAAATTATATTATTATTAGTTATTATTATGTTTCTTTAATTATTCTTATTAATTTAATTGTTTTAAATCATGATAATTATAAATTTTTTACTTACTATTATTATTATTTATTTAATTATTAATTATATTAAATAATATTATTAAATTCTTTATTATTATTATTTTGTTCTTAATAATAATAAGGATAAAAATATATGTTTATACTCATCATTAAGATAAAAAGAATTAAACAAACAAACAAAAATTAAAACACTTTTAGAATAAAAACAAATAATTAATTATGTATTTGTACATACTTGACTTTGAAAGAGGACTGTCCAGTGTAGCGAGATAGGACTTTGTGTCGTTTAAATTTTTAACAAAAACGACGCCGTTTAATGTTGAACAGAGTAAGATATGGTAATTTTGGACAGAGGATCTAGACTCTTCTTATTTTCTTTATCTGACTATATAATAAGAATAATTAATTGCTAATATTTTTATTGTTATATTTATTTATCAATTTAGTTAATTTCCAATTTTTTAATGGAAATTTTAATTATTAGAATTCTAGATTTTCGGAAGTGACCAATTATTTCGATTGACATAATAGTATGCAATCATTTAGGATAACAAATTCGTAATTGTTTGTTTATTCTAATGTTAGCAGCAAATCGATATGATTGCTTTGGTGAGGACATTTGATTGATGTTGAGTAGATAATCTAATTTAAATGAACTAAGCGTATTGAATTTGTGATTAGTTAAAATTAACCCTATATAATTGTAATATTACAAGTAGACTAAATCTTATAATGACTTGTAGAATTATTTATTAGTAAGATAACTAACTAACAATCGTATGGAAAAGTTTCAGAGAAATTGATTATAAGGGTAAGAGAATTTATTTTGGATCAATAATCAATAATATAGATAATATTTATCCTATTATTTTATAGATGAAATTGTTAATTTTAGAGGTTATTAATTTATTTAGAGAGTTTTTAATTCAATATAATTTTGTAATCCAACTAGTTTTTGTTTTAGCTAATTAAATAACAAGTAATGAACTGAAAATGAGTTACAACAAAA